>JAJKFI010000023.1:7505094-7522396 GCA_029204185.1 Lerista edwardsae | reverse complement strand
CTCTCTCTCTCTCTCTCTCTCTCTCTCTCTCTCTCTCTCTCTCTCTCACACACACACACACACACACACACACACACACAGAGAGAGAGAGAGAGAGAGAGAGAGAGAGAGTCTTCTCACACTTCCAAGCAGACAGTTTCAGAAACAGTTGTCTGCATTTGACATTTTCAATTTCAGGTCCAGAAAAATACTACAGATAAATATGATGACTGTGCCAGCCTCATTTGTCTTAATAATTGTCATTAATGCTACCAAAGTGAAAGGCATGGCAACAAAATCAATAATCTATTGTTGTTTTCCCCTAAGTTTTGAAAGCAAATGATTTTGCTGTGGCTAGTAGTGTCATTCTGACTAGTTGCTTCCTTTTGCTGGATGGCTCTCATTTCAAGAATTTTAAAAGTTACCCTATGAACGTGCTTCTGGAATTATGGCTTGGATCAAAAAACCAACATTCAGAAGGAAAGTTGCTACTAGTGCAGTTCTTCAAAAATGTGTGTAAGAGTCACTGCAGTTCTAAAATAGCTTTCATGTTAACTGTTTTTTATTGGATGAAGTTACAATTTGAGATTTCCTAGCGGTCAAGGAAATAATTGTCAAAAATACGTGCATGCACATTTATATTGCAAACTAGATTTCAATGTAAATCATTTATTAGCTATAAAGGTAAAGGTTTCTCCACGACCGAATGGTCTAGTCATGACCGACTGTAGGGGGCGGCGCTCATCTCCATTTCTAAGCCGAAGAGCCGGCGTTTGTCTGAGGACAAGCTTCCGTGGTCATGTGGCCAGCATGACTATACGCTTAGGCGTACCATTACCTTCCCACCGAAGTGGTACCTATTTCTCTACTCACTTTTTTAGGTGCTTTCAAACTGCTAGGTTGGCAGGAGCTGGGACAAGCGACGGGAGCTCACTCCATCGCGTGGTCTCGAACTGCCAACCTTCTGGTCAACAGGGAAGAGGTAATATCAGAAGCTGCATTATGAACTTGGTGCATGGACTATTGATTCAGCAGGGCTTCCCCATGTAACGACTGCTGACACATAAGAAGGGGTTTATCTCTAATATTTTGCATTTCTTTCCTGAATCCTCATTATCCATTTTTTTTATTATTATTCTTTTAAATTCTTAGAAGGCTGTGCATCACTGGGGGGAAAAATTACAAAGCAAGTTGTTCTATTAGCTCTTCAGCCTGAAAAGACCATAGAAAACATCTCATGAATAATATTTGCTAGGTGATATTTTCTGGGCTCTTGTGGCATGTGTGTTGCAAAACAATCTGAATAGCAAGCCACTAATGTTTTCATAAAATAGATTGTGGTGTATTTTGTTGCGGTCAGTAGAGATTTGTAATATTGCCTCCTGGCATACCAGCTCTTACTACTAATCCTACACAAACATTGTACGAAAGATCAGATCCAGGGATGTGGCACAAATCACGAAAGACTTGGGAAATTGAAATTCTAAACAGACAGAATTTGATTTAGAAGGAACAAGTTAGAAGATCTAGCTGTGTACAAACTAACAAATGGCATGGTAAAAGAAATTGGAAATGTCATCTTGTACTTTCCTGCAAGAATACAAAGATCTTCCTTTTTGAAAAGTCTCCAGATTTATGGTAGGAAAGGGAAACATTTTTATGCACTGTGCAAATAATCTGCAAAACTCACCGGTACAAATTACAGGAGTGCAGAATGTTTTTTGAAGAGGCAGTCCTGCAGGTAGGAAGCAGGGACAAAGATTGGTGTGACCATAACGGTGTCTTCTCCCCCCCCACCACAATTCAAGTCTGGAGGTCCTCTGATGACCCCAGTCCGCAGATTTAATTATCAGCTGGTTTCGGTATCCACAAGGGATCTGGGAAAGTATCTGCCGTGGAAACTGAGGGCCAACTGTAATAATGCACACATTGCAATTCTTCACAACCACCAATGTGCTCCATTGCTTCTATGTACAAACATATGTAGACTCATGTATTGTTGTTTCAAATGTCATTTTGAAATATTATACGAGCGTAAATCATGCTCCATCTACGTGTGCCTACATAAGTAGCGTTGTACAATGCTTTCAAATAATTTTACTGTACAGTTGCCTTGTTGTTGTTTTACAATGTTAGAAGTACTATGCATTTAAGTGCATGAAAAATAACAACAGACTTTGCCACCTTGTAATAAGATTCGGTTAGCCAACAGCATGGCCTCGTTTCCAACTACCATCGTACGGAGCTGAAAAAAAGCCAAGGCCAAAATATGCTAAACTTGTTGCGTGTTTAACTAAAGACGTTTTATTTGAGATGCTTCCAAAAGAACACATTGGCAGAAAAATCAATTTGACAGCATCCCCGGAGGAATTGGCCTTCATCAAATATTTACAATAGCATTTGGAGCCCTTGACATCGCTGTCATATCACTAGGGGCTTGAGCGACGATGCCCAGAGTAGAACCTGAGCTCATCACTTATTGGGGGAGATGTGTGAAGACGTTGGGGCTGAAAGATTCATTGGGTCAGCCTGTAAGGGCTGTCAATCAACCCAGGCAGACAAGTGGGAACCGAAAGGACCTGCAACTTGAGATAGTGCATTAATCCTCGACTGTCACAGCCGTTTGATTTGCAAGTGTGTTAATTTTTCAAGAATTGTGGATCATCTGTAAATTGGAACGGCACGAGTGCTAACTTAAGCCTTGATCAACATTTACTGGTATGGAATTTTATTTACAAAGCTTGTGTCTAGTTGGCTTTGAGTATCAACTGTAACATAGCGTTAGTGTGTTCTAGTGCCAGTACATTTTATAAGCAGTAGAATTTTGACTTCCAGGCATTTCTATGAACTCAACCAACACAGTCTGTTTTCATTTTTTTCTCTTTGGTCGTAATATATCTGTCTGAATGTGTGTGTCTGTGTTATTTCCAGCTGTCATCTATTAGAATAAACATCTTGAAAAGGACACTACCCAAAATGTTTGTTTCCTGACCTACTGACCCCTGGAAATAAAATAAATTTATGTATAATGGAGTAGATGAGCTAAACCTCCCATTTGAGCAGAGTGTAGTTATATGAATATTTATTCACAGGTAAGTGCAACAGGTGGGAACCCTTGAGACAACGTCGTAACGTGGAAGCATTTGGAGAGGCCCAGCCTAACCAAAGAAAGGGGAGGGACATTGGATTGTAACCTCCAGGGCTTACATTGCATATATACAGATGCACAGAGCATGGGAAATAATGAGCTTGAACTTCTAGCAAGGGACAACAAATTTGACTCCATAGGAATAACTGAAGCCTGTTGCAATGTTTGGAATGCACAAATAGCCTGGAGAAGTCTGAAAGGGGATATGATAGTGTTCTGCAAATACCTGAAGGGCTGCCATATGGAAGAAAGAACAGATTTGTTCTCTGCTGCCTCTGAGAGTACTACTTGATCAAATGGGTACAAACAGCAGGAGATTCCGAAACCACGGATGTTCCCCTATCTTTAAAAAGGCGTCTGCAGTATCCACAGTTTCAGGTATCCACTGTGGGGTCCAGAATACTAGCAAATACTGGGGCACACCTGTGCTGTGACAGCATCAGATGAAACTGAGAGGTTAGAGTGTTTTAATGTGTAGATGAGTCGGGTAACGTGGTCAGGGCTCTCTGGTTATGGAAACACAGCAATGCCAGCCAATTGAAAGCTAGTGATCTCATACGAGAGAACGTCCGGGCAACATTTTGCTCTCATGTGGCATCCACCTGTAGTCGGGAGCTTGGGGAACATGGGGAAGATCTTGTCAAATGAGATTAAGGCCAAACATTTGCAAATTGCACCTGCATTATTAAACAGCCACTGAAACATTTATCTTTCACCATATGGACAGAAGAAAGTGATGTCCTTGTGCAGTTTGTTTACTGGGGGCAAGTTGGACCTTGCCTGAGCAGCATTAGATGGTTTCCCATCACAGATATGTTCGTGCTGTGGGAAAGATAGCATGGCATTGCCTTTGTTTTTGGCTCTCTGTTCCTAGTGGCCCTTTCTCTTATAATTTGGAGAATTGACCTAACAATAGCAGCAGAAAAGACATGAAGCTGGCTGAGCGAGAACGCTGGCTTCTCTTGGTTAACGCGGAACTCCAAAGTGATTACGACTTGGTGTCATTTGGTTGGCCCTAATAGAAGCATTTCTTCTTAGATGTGGTTTTTGAATTGGTACCAATTCAATCACAGCTAAAGCAAGGGTCAGCTAGATTGTGCCCTGGCTGAGAGCCAATGTCCACCCCAGCTGACGAAACCGGCCCGGTGAATGGCAGTGGTGACATGAGCCTGCAACTCAGAACATCACTGCAGAGACCCCTGTGCCATTGTGGGGATGAGCCTGTTGGTGGCTAAGGAAGGGAAGCTGCCACTTGCTACCAGTAGGGGGAGGCACTGCAAGATTTTGCCCCAGAGACTCTGGTGACAAAGCAGTGATAGTGTGATGCTTGAGGGGGGAAGGTAGCAAGAAGCTTCACCCTCCGTTTCACTGTTTTGAGCATGATTATTTTTTGAACATTCATACAACAGGTAGTCTGTCCTTTTGGTCCGATGATGATGGTTTCATTACAGAACTTCCTATGACTGGTTCTCTCTCTTAAGAAGCATGCCTTTCCATTGGCAGAGGCAGAATAGGGTCGAAGGAAATATTCTAAAAAGAATAATAATAATAAACTAACTTTAATTGTTTTATAGACTGGAAAGCTGTCATTGGTTATACAGTAAATGTTTCTGCAACCTGCATCTCCACATGTGGCTTTATTGTCCATGGCAAAAAAAGCACTCACACATAGCAAATTTAATTAATGCAAATTATGCGACTTCTGGCAGAATACTCAATAATATGCAAATGTAACCTTGCGTTTCTAAAGCTAGCAGCTTATGTGACAAATAAGGCCTGCTATGTAGCATATTGTGTTTTTATAGGAGAGTGTAATACAAAGAACAGGTTAGAAACTGAAAAACCAGCAAAAAAAAGTGCATTACCTCCACCCCTCCCAAATACAGCGCCGTTTTGATTCCGTTTTAAGCCAGGCCATCTGTGGATATTATTCTGTTTGAGCAAGGGGATGAGCTGCTTGGAATGTGTGGTGTTGCTCCAGGCTTGTGAAGGAATGAGTTAAGATCAATCAACTCTTTAACCCGCCCCCCCCAAAAAGCTGTTTTCGAGCCAGCACCAGTTGATTAATTATTAGAAGTTGAAACCAAGATTTCAGCTCTTTAGTCACTACACTGCTTTTGCCAGAGTGGCCACCTGCTCTCCCTGGAAGAGATGAAGATCAAGGAGTGTTTCCTCCAAGCCTCAGTAATGCTTCTGGTGCTTTCACTCAGAAAGGATGTTGTTCATCAGATGGGAACATTAGCAAGATGATAATGGACTTGCCAGCCTGTTATATTCCGCCCCCCCACCCCATGCAGACCATAAATAGGAAAGTTCACTGTTAAAGATATTTAGCATTTGTATACAACTTTGAAACATTGAAAGCAATTTGCTTATGCTGTGTAGTGGTGATACTTTTGACCACGTGTCAGATTAGTGGGGAGCATTATTCCCCTATTCTTAATACTATTGCTGATAGGAGGTGGGACTCAGGCAGAAAAGGGGGTGCCTTCTCTAAGGCCCTCTAGCAAGTTGGAGACAATTCAGAGCAGGGACTTCCCAATTTGTGGTTTACTCTCTTTGCCACTATGCTAAAACCAGAGATCTGATTGGTTCAACCTCTCCTCCCCAACCCCATCCCTGTGCCAGTGGCCCTTTACTTGGCCCTTGCCTGGATAAGATCCTGGGCTCCAACCAGAATCAAGAGTCACATCTCATCTTCTTGGTTCCACCTTTAATTGTTCTTTCTTGCTCTTCCCTCATCTAGAAATGTTTTATCTGTGTCATGATCCACTATATATAATCTTAATTGATTCTTTTCCTACCCTGCATTGCCAACTGATTAACCACTTTAATTAAAATAAATATTACAATAGCCAGTACTTGTCATATTTACGATATTAATTAAGATAAATTCCTTGGAAAATCCTCCTACTTTTTTATTGTTATGTTGTTTTAAAAAATGTTTTTAGATTCATTGTCCATCACAAGCAACAAAGATTACAAACTTGGCAAGAGCTCTGAAATAGTTGCGAAGAGAATTGATTTCAATCCCAAGCAACTTGGCTATTCATTTTTTTCAGGGGAGGAGGGGGGAGTCATTCAACTAGGATGTGATATGACCAGTGGGAAACAACTGATTTTTTTCAAATACTGGAGGAGTAAAGAATACTAAATAGTATTACAAATATTTCATCATTTCATCATCAACAACAAAAAACGTTCACAAAATGGTGAACATAATACAGGTTGAGTACCCCTTATCCGGACTTCTTGGATAGGAAGGTGTCCAGATTTCAGATTTTTTTTTCTTCTGGATTTTGGAATAATTGCATAAATATGATGAGAAGTGCTTCCTCTTGCCCTTTTCACTGTGACCCATTTGGGCGTCTTCTGGCCTCTTTCAACAATGGCACACACCACAGAGCAGAGAATAGAATGTGCAGTCTGTACATGGGAATGAACGCAAGACCTTCTTTAAGGTCTTCTTTAAGACCTTCATACAGAAAAAAAAACACCTTAGACAACCTTCTCTGGATTTTGGATGTCCGGATAAGGGATCATCTACCTTTTTTTTTTTTTTAAAATGTGCATGCAAAAAAAGGTTCCCTGCCACAGAGAACTTGAATTCTTAACAAAGAGGCAAAGAAAGAGACCAGCGAACAGTCAATGGCAAAGACACTTTGGGGGAGCAAATAGGGGGAGTAGAACCAGTGAATGGCCTTGTTGTACTGCTTTGTTCAATGCCAAAGCAACCCAGGGAGGAGGTCAGCAGGATATGCCTCGCGTACCTGAGTAGTTCTCCCCACCATTTTTGTGCTGTGACTTTGGATCCAGCAAGGTGAAACTTAAAATAAATAAATAAAATCTCAGCCTCTGACAGTGCAGCTGCAGACAGCAGGGGGAAGAGTTTGGCTAAATTACCAGCCCCTGAGAAACATCTATAAAACAAAAACAAGAACCTACACACAAAAAAAATTACATTACCAATGACAAATCAAAGCTGAAAGTTTGCTGTGCCTGTTGTCATTCATTGCCATTCATATTTAGAAAGCAGACTGCTGTGATAATTGATTTGATGGTCCAGCTTGAGTGGAAGCACTTCTGGGCATAGCAGGCCTCAGAGATGCCAAAAAAGAAGAAAAGGTGGGAATGAAATAATGCACTACTTTCTCCTTAGAGGCATGTGGCCCAGTTTTGAGAGAAGAAAAACATGCTTTAGAGGCGGGGGTAGAAATCCTTAAGAACTCGGTAATAAAATACAAAAATGACCATATACTCTGTCGGATAAAAATAGGCATTCAAACAGAGACAATGGGAGTACATATTTTACTGGCAGGTGAATAATAGGAGAATGCTGTGGAAATAATCTGATTTTTAACGTGCCTAGTCCACAGGAATACCTTTTTTGCTGCTCTTTGTGTAAGGACAAAAGTGGTTTCCCCTTTATATAAGGGCTTTTAACTTTTTTCTTCTTTTTTATGCTGTTCAAAATGGAATTAATGGCAGAAAAGTAGGGGAAGGAATTAAAACAATAATTGAGTTTGAAAGGCAGTGTATGTCTCCAGGATTATACGAACACCTATTGCGTTTATTTATTTCAAGCACTATTTGATAGAGAACGAAGCTGGTCTCTATTTGTGACTGGGGGTGTGTGTTTACCCACAGGCCCCCCGCTGATATGAATAAATAGCAATGCTAAAATGCCAGATGAAGGGAAAAATAGATAAAATGGGTACCGAATTCAGTGCCTGACCTCTTAATCGCAGCGGCCGGCTCAGCCATTTGCCCTGTCATCAATTCAGAGAACGAAACAAAAGCAGATAAAAGATGTGAGCTGTCACAACACAAATTTTAATCGGAACCTGTTTGTCTGCTGAAAGAAAAGTACTTATTTTCTGTCAGGGGCAACGTGCCATTTCAACTTGGCTGGGCTGTTTGTATTCATTACCGTTTGCCTCTCTTCTTGCAAAGTGTAGCTGGGGTTGCCTCGAAGTGAGTGAGGGAGCAAGCCTACCCTGGAGTTAGGCTGGCGGCCAGAAAAGTTTGGCTGACACAAGGGATACCATAAAGTGCGTTTGGACCTCTCTCGGAGCCAGGGTGGATGGCACACGTCTGTGTGCCGCCCTCTCTGACTCCGAGAGGGGGCCAAACATACTTTACAGTGTCCCTTGTGCTGGCCAAACTTTGCTGGCCTAACTGTGCTGGCCTAACTCCAGGTTAGGATTGTGCCCTGAAATGGGGAGTATAGCCAACTAAGCGGATATTAGTCTGTGGAATATGTGGGCAAAGTTCAGATGTAAATGTCCCTGATTCCAAACTCTTCTTTTTGTGTGTGTCCGCTAAATTGACACAATAGTCACTGTGAGCACAAAGCGGTCCACCTGTACAAACACATTCAAGGAAAAGGATAAAATAATGAGGGGCACACGACAGGAGTTCTTAAGGAAGATGCTTCAGTTTCCATGTCTTTCTCTCCTCCCGCCCCCAAGAATTAGAAATCTGTCTTAAAGTTGTCTAAATAAACTCCTTCTAGTTGGGAATATTCTCATAAATGTGTTCTAGCTACCCAAAATGCCAATGGTAGTCCAAAATTCATCTAATTTTGAGAAAACTACAGGAATTGTAAAGCACTTTGTTCTGTGCAGTTAACCATCAGCAAAAGATTCCCAGCACTTCATAGTATAGAAATGGCAGCACAAAATAACAGTTTTGTTGTTCTTGTGGTGCGGAACCAATAGTCCTACACCTAGCACTGTGTGTGTAATCCGTGTTGTATGTGACTCAATAGCTATTTTTCTTCTCCCGATATATCCAAGATTCAGTCATAAATCTCCAGTGATGGAAAGCTGATGATGTTTGCCCCATCGTGATCCCCAATATTCTTTCAATGATACGAGCTCAAAAGTCCGTCATTGCAATCACGATCGCCACGGCTTTTCTTTCACTTTGCTGTAAGTCACCAATGTGTGGAAAGCCTCTATAAAAATACATTTTGTGTAATAAGCTGTGTTTGCCAAGTTGAGCAATCCATACAATATGGGGAGATATAAACCTTTAAAACTTTATGAGCTCAGCTGCTTGTATCACACTATGTTAAATCTTCGGCAGTTGAGAATAGAAAATGAATAGCAGCTTGAACTATATTTGGTGGCTTTCATTCCAGCGTAAACAAATTTCACTTTTTTTTTTCCCTTTTCTTCCCAGGATGTCCCCTTTCTCCACTGTATCAATTTCAGGATGATCCATGTTGAAAGGCATGAGTGATCCTAGTAATTTCACTCCAGAGTGCTCTCAATGCTAACTTTACACAAGGAGTTTCCAAAAAAGGATCCATTGGGGAGTATGAAATATACAGTGTGAACGTCTAAATATAAACAGCATAGAAAAGTGCCCACCAGGTATTCAGAGCAGATTTATAGGAACTTGCAGTTTTCTTCCCCTTGAAAACATTAGTGGTCTCAATCCAGTTATCAGAATGCGTTTGCTCAGAAGTAAATCTTTCTGTGACCTGTGGGGCTTGCTCACAGATTAGTCCGGTGCAGTGGCTGTGGACACATACCCACAGAGGACCCACTCAGATGGGCTCAAACCAAGGAGCTTTTATACAATGGAGAGGGCATGACATCATATTCTTGAAGCCATGGGTCTGGTCTAACAATATGGCTGACGCATGGGTCTGGTCCCATGGTCTGGTCTAACAACATGGCCACTAAGCCCGCCCCCTGGCTTCACTTCGCTCCTATTAATTGTAAAGGCAGGGCCAGGGGTTGGCTCAAACCCTTAATCCCCCCTGCCCAGTATTGAGAGTACCACCATTGTATATCCACCTCCCCACTTCCAGATTGAAGTATCTCCCGGAGGCCCCTGCATCATTGTGGAGCCTCTACTCCAACTGGCCAGTGAAAAGGGAGGAGCTACTGCTACCAAAGTAATCCCTCTGTTCAGCAATAGAGCAGATGGGAGGAACACTGCTTGCTGCCATTGCGTGCTCCTACCGCTAAGTATGGGGTGGGTGGGTATTGCAGGGCTTCCCTAGCACAGCGGTTATATTTAAATACTGTGGCTCAAATGCGTTGATAAACCTCATTCTTTTCAGCATCCATTTGCTCATCCCATAAGAACATAAGAAGAACCCTGCTGGGTTAGGCCATAGGCCCATCTAGTCCAGCCTTCTGTATCACACAGCAGCCCACCAGATGCCTCAGAGAGCACACAAGACAACAAGATGCCTACATCCTGTGGCCACTCCCTTGAACCTGACATTCTGAAGTAGCCTCACCCATCACGGCCTATAGCCCACAATGGACTTTTCCTCCAGAAATCTGCCCAATCCCCTTTTAAAAGCACCTAGGCCAGATGCCATCATCACCTCCTGTGGCAAGGAGTTCCACAGCTTAGTTACCCGCTGGGTAAAAAAAGTATTTCCTTTTATCTGTTCTAGATCTGTTCTGATCCCCAGAACAGATGCTTTCATATCACATTCTATGCATTCAGTTCCCAAATAGTCATACTACTGAAGTTTAGGTTTGTGGTAACATTGAAAGGTTAGTTATGGCTTGCATGTGTGTTAATCCGGTAGGTTCCCCCCTTCAGAGAGACGGTTCTCACTTCTCTTTATAATTTCATGTATTCCACTAGTACATCCTATAAAGGAGCTTTTCATTTTCACGAAGCAATTTTTTTCATAAGTGCTTCAGAACGTTTTTTCCCCTCTGAAATATTAGTCTGAAGTTTACAGATCCTTGTTTTTAAATCCTCAGGCAATCCTTCCTATAGGAGAGAAGTTACAGCACACAGTGAAAGCAAGCAAAGGTGGCAAAAGGGTGCCAAAACGGTGTTAAAATACAACTTGAAAGTATGTGCAAATACACTACTGGAGGGATTGTGCACTGAACATTAAATCGACAATGTGCTCTCCCTGCCTGAACACCTTCTGCAGTGTATCCCTAGTGCAACTGTGTTTTTTTTTGTAGCCCGAGGATGTATATTTCATATCCTGTTTGTTCTACAATTTTCAAAACACAGAGAGAAAAAAAGTCCTTCCCATATTCAATGACTTTCTGTGAGGTTTATGCACTTAAAATCCTTCTCTGTTTTCCAGAGAAGTTCAGTTCAGTTCAGTTCAGTTCATCTGGTGTCTAGAAAATGAGTATCATTTTTTCCCCAGTTGCACAACAGTGGTTTAACTTTAAAGCATATGCTTGTATTTACTTGGAAATTGTTGAGAGCAGTTAAAATAAATGTCCGTTAATTAGTAGGCCTAGCAAGTTAGCTTAGCTGGTCTGAAATAGCAAAGAAAAACAAAAAGACAGAAGCTGTAGGCTGGACCTTAGAATATATTTTGGTTTCGATCAAGGTTCTCAAAGTTTGGCGTAACAAGTCCTCCCAGGTTAACACTTTGACACCTTTAGTGCGTTCAGAAAGGGGGGGGGAGGAATATCTTTAAGAACCTTTAGGCCTTTTCTCAGGAGCATGAAAATGGGACAAGTTGAATCATGTTACTTTCTTTAGAGTGCAGTCCTAAGGTGAGTTAGGCTAAGCTAAGACGGCAAAGTTTGGCCAGCACAAGGGACACCGTAAAGTATGTTTGGACCACTCTCGGAGTCAGAGAGGCCAGCACACAGATGTGAGCCATCCTCCCTGACTCTGAGAGTACTTAGCTTACGCCAGCCTAACTCAGTTTAGGATTGCGCCCTAAATGTGTTTGCTTCTTTCCCCAAGGCCTTTTAAGCTGTGGATGACTGCTTGTTTGCTTTCTTGTTTTATCTTTCTGTATTTATTGCTGTTTAAGATACGGTTTTATTCAGCAGTTTTTTAATTTAGTGAGCCGCCCTGAAAGCACTGAAGGACAGCATATGATCCCTTTACATAAAAGTTGTTGTTGTTTCTGAAAGCAATAAACAACAGAATAATGCAGTAAAGGTTGCCTAATGTGTGCTTGACCTTCACACCGACCCACGCAGAAAAAAAGACCTGCTGTGTTATTGATGGACAGAGTCACTTGTCTGTTTATCTTAGACAGCCAGAGGAGTTGTGCAGTGAAATTCATATGGAGTTCTTTTTGCCCTTACACCTCTCTTTCAAATCAGAAGTACTAAGCGTTTTTTGTCACATGTTGGTTTTACGCATACAGGATGTTCTGTTTTTAATTGCTCCTGATTGTATCGAGAAGCGTTCAACCAGATGAGCTCCACCTCCAAATCTGAAAGTAAGCAATCCAGACATAGGCTACCCACATCACGAACATGACCAAATTTGAGCATGGATGTGGAAATGTTTTATCACAAGAAAACAATCAATTTTGCTTTCCTTTGGGGTGACAGATATCCGTGTGACACTCCGTCTCCTCTCCGGCTGCCACTACACCTCTTCATCCTTGCAACAGCTCTAAGCAGTAGCAAAGGCTGGGGAAATGAGATGATAACAGCCCAGCCCAGGTGTTCTTCTGGCTTCCAAGGTAGGCCTGGTATAAACTTGTCCCCAGAAAAATGGCCACCAGGAAAACGCTAGCAGCAAGGGGCAGCTGGAGAGGGGGCAAAGCTTTGGGCTATAGATGTCAGTGTGCTCCCGGGCACCTCTTGCACAATGCTAAATGGCAGCAAGGGAGATAAAATGGCAACAGTTCTCACTCCAGTGCAGATATTTTGGTGGCTGCTAAGACTGGCCAGATGTAAACAAGCAGTTACATTTTGAGCTCCTGCTCCAGTTGTTGTAACAGAATTATTTATTTTTCTGTCTCGTTCTTTCACAAAATGGTGCATGGCAGGTGAGGAATGGAAATTGGAGTGGAATTAAGTGTTGTGTTATTGATAGTAATTTTGAACTCTCCCTTTGCTTTTGTATAATGGGCACCGTGCGCAGACGCTGTTGCAATTCAAAAAACAATGTAAAAAACAGCTGCTGCACATGAACTAGCATGTTAGAACTTCCCTGTGTAAAATACATGACTAAGCTGAATATTTTATTTAGGGAAGTAGTAGGACATTTGGGCAGGCGTAAATCCTAGAATAACACAGTGCATACATGTATAATTTTTATCCAAATATATATACCAGCTTTCATTGTTTCTTAGCTGCTATTTGTCTAATACATTTTTAGCAGGCAAAATTATTATATTTTATTGCTTCATCATCATTTAGAACAGTGGCTGTTCTGGTATAATTAACCATCCAAAATAATGGACTCTAAATTGCATTTTCAATTACTTGTAACTAAAATTATCTTGAACTTAAAAACAAAAAATCATTTTGGTCCCATAGACAGTTCCGCTGTTTTATCACTGTTGTTGTACTAGAGCTTCAGATTAGGGTAACTGAGTTTTTAAATTAAATGTCAAATATAATTTGCCGGTGAAAACATGAAGTGTAGCCTGCTGTATTCTGAGGCAGAAAAAGCCAGCTCAGCATCTCTTAATATTGATATATACATAAAATCTGCTTTCCACCCTATTGGATCATATTTGGCAGAATGTGAAATACAGTTTTACATATACATGCACGCATACTTGACTTGTAACTGTAGGAAATAAACTGTACCCAAGGCTAAGGTTTTTGTCAAACTTTCAGAATAATAATGGATTCAATTTTTTTTTTCCAAATATGGGTTAGGTTTGACTTTTTCCCCATGGTATTTGACATAGGGAAATCTGCAGTAAGTCGTAGTTATTTGATTGGGTTGTGTAATGACAAGTAGTTCAATGAAACTTCCTTGCAAACTTGGCCAGGCTGCAATTAAACTTTGACTCTTATGGGAGGTCAGGAAACCTGGATGTCTAATTGTCGCTAAGCGCATTTGAATTAGCCTGAATTCCAGAAAATTCTTTTCTTTGCTAAAATAGCCATTCTGGGTCCCACAAGTGGTCATGCACAGTCTCTTTGGCCTCAGAAAATTCTCTGGTCGAGTTCGTAGGGTTCAGGTGAGTCGTAGGGAGGTTCAGTTTCTGTGGATTTTCAAATAGTAGAATGGCAGCACCTGAACGTTCTCTGGTGGAGGTAGAGTACATCTCTAGCATCCTTCCAAAATACCTAGTTGTTTCATGATCTTCAGTAAGATGCCGTGAACCCTTTACTATCCCTGTGTTTTGGATAGTCTTCCCTGGCATTTGGACAAATGAATATATGGCGTAACTAAGAAGATAAGTTGAGAAGCTGGAGAACATTAAAGTAGACTGACTTCACAATTCTGAAGTCACCTATGTTCCCATTGATCTCCGTGAGATTTATACTTTGACAATTGCAAGACATTAGTGCAGAAGTAAAAGGAAAAATAGCAGTAAAAAAAGGAATTGAATGCCTCCAGATAACTACAGGATTTTAAATCTGGCCATTTTTGTCAGTTCCAAGTACTAACACATGTTTAACCTTGTGTAAATTAGCATGTGCTCTAGCACAGATTTATTCCTCCAGGTAGTGAGGCAGGAAGGAATTTCTTTTATTTCATCCACTGAGATTGTTCATCCAGTGAAATGTCATTTCAGTGAAATCCGTTTACAGTTCCCTAGAATGAGGTTTAAATGGAGAGGCTAGCAGTTCCAAACAGTTGCCCTCGTCCGTTTTGTCTGCTACAGGAAGCATTAACTTTTTGTAGCTATAAAACAAGAAATCGTAACATGCGGTTTTATTTCCTAACGCGGAGTTGGGGTCCCAATACAGACATTAAGAGCCCAATCCTATGCATGTCTACTCAGACGTAAGTCCAATATAGTCAGTGGGGCTTACTCCCAGGTTAGTGTGGATAGGGTTGTAGCCTAAAGGAGGTCTGGGCGCTCAAACAACCATCCAAGCAGGCACATGTTCCGCCATTCCTATTGTGCTGATACCAACAAGTTCGTCTCTACCCCACTGACTCTTCAGAACTGTCAATCAACCCCTGGCTTCTCTATCCTATTCATTAAGCCTAATGTGGATTCTAAGTGCTCCTGGCAAGGATCATATCATGTTGTTGCTCTGGACGGTACCTACCATGCTATTAGAGGCTAAATGTAATGATTAACAGCTGTAAGTTGTTCTGTTGTCCTTCTCCCTTATTGTTTACACCATCCTTTTAAAGGAAGCTTTGCACATCGCACTGGGAAAGAGATTGGTGCTTGTGTATTTTTTTTCTCACCCTTGCCAATTATTTTCATGTTCAGTGCTATATCTCATTTTATTTTTCTTCTTCATGTAAACTCACAATTTATTTACGCAATTTGCCTCATTCACTCTATTCTTTCCAGACTGGTCATTTACTTTCATCAGTTGCTGTCCATTACAGTGAAATGTAAGACTGAAATATAGCCAAGTGGTTATTCTTAAGGATAAAATATTCCGGAGGCTGAGTAAATCTATCAATTTGACTTGTACAGTGTGCCTCAAAATGGAAATTCAATGCACATTTGCAACTGCCTGTATCCTGAATGTCAATATTGTTCATAAATAACCGAGAGCTGCATGATTTAGGGAAAACAGGCTCAAAATTATCTTTTCAGCTGTTAATGCATAGTACATAACAATTCCTAGTGGAATCTAGAACGGAATAATAGCTGAATATTTGTTTTAACCTAGACTGGGATTGGAGCACGTTGCTAGTACTCTCGAGAGTCTGATTTAACCAGGCTTCTGTTTCTGTTCTTAAGTTTCTGGAAGTCCACAGTTAATCCCAAGTTTCCATAATGCTTTCTGCATCAGAATCGGTTACTTCCTTACAAGAGAGGCAAGTAGTGGCCATGTTTCATTGTGGGTAGGGAATGCTGTTAATGAACTAACATCAATGCAATACGTATATTGCATTAGGCACCTGGTGGGCCACTGTGAGATACAGGAAGCTGGACTAGATGGGCCTTTGGCCTGATCCAGTTGGGCTCTTCTTATGTTCTTATATGATTTCAAAGTTGTCATACAGCTATGCCTATCTTTGTAAATGACAGCAGAGTATACCACACTTTCAATCATAGCATTCCATAGCATATTCCTTCATAGCATTTGCATGTCTTTAACATGACCTGTTCTAAACAACATGGGAGAAGTGTTAGATAAGAGAATGTCATGAGGGTGTTTAGAAATGGCAGGGAGAAGTCTGTAAGTATGGAACTAGCTGAGTTCTATTCCCTCAATCTTGCACCCCACCCACATGAAAATAGATGACTGAATAGTAAACTGCCTTTACCCCGATCATCACTAGGGAGCAGCGTTTGCAGATTCCGAAAAGGTTGAAGCACCTTTTAAGTGGGCACCTGGATGTGGAATTAAAACTTCAACCTGAACCATTTCAGGCTTGATACATCGCGTTAAATTTAGCTGAACAGGAACTGATAAGAAAATGCATTTACTATATTTCATGTGTGAAAGAGATTGGCAGCAGACAACTGCAAACAGAATGTGCATTCCAATATCTCGGGCATCCTTGGGGAAAGGTCTCTAGATAAAATAATTGCCTTATGCTGCATGGGGCACACGTTCTAGCAAAACATTCTAGTAGAAGCTATAAAAAATGGTAAGGTTTTGAACGTGGTGGAAAAGAGCTGGAAGGAATACATGAACAGTTGACATTCTGGAATGCTAAGAGTGCCTTCACTGGTAAATATGCATCAGCCAGTTTATCTCTCGCCGAGCATGATTTTGGAGAACCATCTGTCATTGTTTGTCACCTGGACAAAGTTGCTTGGCAGAGGATATGCTCATATTCTCTGGTTGTGGCAGATGTGGCCTGGACTGTAGGGCATAGATTCATCAGTGTTTGGTAGGGGGGCATACACGGTGTTGTTTTGTAAGTAGTAATTAGCATAGTGCTCACTGGCCATTATGCTAACATGCCAGTGCTCACTTTTTATTTGAAAAAAGACTAATTTCTTAGCAGAGTTCTTTGATATATGTACAGGCATGCCCCCCCCCCCAATATCCATGGTGGATGAGCTCATTTTGGTGGCATGAGCCATTTCAGGAAATATTGAAATCATTGAAAACACAGAAATGGGGTAATAAGTCTTGACCAAAAACACAGAACAGATAAGCAAAATGTGGCATGTCTGCTCAAGGTCTGAGGCTATTCCCCAGAGAGAGTCTAGAAATACATCCAGGTATATCCTATCTATCTATCTATCCATCCATCCATCCATCCACCCACCCACTCACCCACACATGTAGATATAGATATACAGTAGATATAGATTCACACACACACACACACACACACACACACACACACACACACACACAC
>JAJKFI010000023.1:7446880-7505084 GCA_029204185.1 Lerista edwardsae | reverse complement strand
CACACACACACACACACACACACACACACACACACACACACACACACATATTGAAATCATTGAAGTATGTATGTATGTATGTATCCAACACCTGTTTTCTGTGAAAGAAACATTTAAATAATAGAAGTCTTCCTCCTTCAGACAGGCTTCAGTTTGATTATCAAAGGCTTCTGTCAGTTGGTTGAAGTCTCTGTATTCCCTTGTACCTGACTTTCTGTTTCATATTTTAATTGCTTTAATTCAGAGGGTTTTGCTTATTAAACAGGTCTGAGGTGCTTGTCTTGTAAGTATTGGCAGAAGCTATAGCGCTCTGCATCCCATAAGCCATGATGAGCAGAAGTAAAGCCAAAAATATCTAACAGTCCTTTAAATACAGGAGGAACAAATTTTAAAACATTTTTAAAAAAAAGAAAATGAAGACATCTTCTATGTGCAGCAGACCTTCGATATCTGCGGAGGTTCTGTCCCTGGAAGCCCGTGGATACCAAAATCAATAGGTATTCAAACCCACAGATCTGGGTCATCCCCTAATTTCCAGCCCCCCCTGGAGCTGGATTCTGGTGGAGTCTGGAAGCCTTTCTGAGGCCGCAGTAGCTTCTGTGGACCTCTGCCAAAAAAAAAAAAGTCACATTGATTTTTGCTGAAAACCAGAAGTGATTTTCCCTCACCCCCGTAATGGGTATTCTGAGGCCATGGGTGGTCATGCTAGCCTCTGCAGGCCTCAGAAAAATTTTGGTCAGGTTCAGAGAGTGCAGGTGGGCCCTCCCCAGCAGTTCAGCATCCCCAGATTTTCAAATCTGTGGATGTTGAACCAATGGATAATGTGAAAGGTAAAGGTTTCCCCACGACTGAATGGTCTAGTCGTGACCGAAACGGTGCTCATCTCCGTTTCAAAGCCTGTAGAGCCCGCGTTTTTGTCTGATCATGTGGCCAGCATGACTCTACGCCGTAGCGCACGGAAAGCCGTTACCTTCCCACCGAAGTGGTCCCTATTTATCTACTGGCATTTCTAGGTGCTTTTGAACTGCAGGTTGGCAGGAGCTGGGACAAGCAACGGGAGCTCACTCCGTCACGCAGTCTCGAACTCCCAACCTTGCGGTCGAAAGCCCAGCAACAGCGGATTAACTCACTGAGCCACCGCGTCCCTGGATAATGTGAGTCCACCTGCAAATGGAACATTTTTCACCGTTTCCCACCACATAACAATCCACATCATATCTGTGAGTAAAATTAACAACAGTCGTATCCTAGTAGACTTTACAAAGAAGTAGGAATCCCTTTTTAAAAAAATAATTCCTGATTGATACTACTAAAGCTGCAAAATATTCCCCATTTTGTAATCTGCAAGGCTCCACATTCTAGCCGAACTTCTTAGGAGCTGCAGAATCAACTAATGCCAGGAATATTAAGCGGTGTAATTTACTGGTGTAAAGACTTGTAGGCAAAAGACACAAGAAATGCAGAGGTAAGGAAATAACTGCCACTGGAACATGAACTGGATTTCTCCAAACTGCATCTACTCAGCACCAGGTGCAACAAACATTCTGTGCACTGAGGAATCTGCATAAAGCCTTCTTCTGCCACTGCATGCATTAGAACTAGTTCCTTGCCGTTCTGCATTGCAGGGACCCTACAGCCTGCCTATGCAGTGTCAGACTAGGTTCATCCCACATCACATCATACTTGTCCTCATATAATTGGCGTAGATTATTACGTTGCCTAGAGCCAATCTTCTGAAGAAGGAATGCCCTTGTTTCTAGTTAACTGAACTAAACCATTACTATACCTCATTGGTGTTGCTTTGGGGCATAAAAAGAATAGGTTTCCATTATCAGAATTTCACCGACTATCGTGGTCACGTCAAAAATGCAGCTTTGGCCATCTTCACATTTCCCACAATGGAAGGCTTGAGGGTTTTTGTTGGTTGTTACGGCGCTTCAGTGGCTTAAAAAAATTATTCTATGCTAGATTAGGTTTTTGACTCCAGCCCTGGATTCCTTTCAATATCTGCATTCGTTGCTAGAAAAAGTTGCCAGGATCGCACTTTCCTTTCTCCTGGGGCGGCAGGAATCTGCAGCCAGCCAGCTCCAAGGCCTCCATCGGTGCTGCCTTTGTGCCAGCTGAGAGCTGGCCTTCCAGGTCAACCTCCTTAGTCAAGTTCTGGCACAAGTCGTTTTTCCCTTCCAAAAGGCAACAAAGAAACCGTCAAGTTTTATCGACTCCAGTTGTGAAATAATCAAGGAACACACATTTAACTCCTCACTAAAAAGCAATTCACAGTTGCTTCCTAATGCAGAAATGAGGAACGTGCAACCTAGAACTTGGAGAAGGATGTTAGAGGGTCTTTAGGGTTTAATTTGGATGTGACTCCAGATTACTCCTACAATCCTGTACATTGCATAGGGCGGCGGCGGCAGGGGGGGGGGTTGTGAGGATTCTGTGGGCCCCCTGGCTGATTTCTGCAGATCTCCAGGGAACCATGGCTCAAAGCCATGCCCTACACCTACACCTGATACCTGCAGCAACTGCATAAATTGTCTTCACAAATGGATTGAACCCAGCTTTGGTTCCTCATATTTAGAGACCTCTGTACTTATCAGTGCAAGGTGGGGTATTTTATGTTATTGATTGCTGTTATGAGACATCCGTCATTTTTTCAGATCTCTAAATTGTGGTCTTTCATAGTTAAACACAGAGCTCTGTGTTTAAGATACTGCTTGTTGTTGTTTAGTCGCTAAGTCGTGTCCGATTCTTTGTGCTCCCGTGGACCACAGCACGCCAGGCCTCCCTGTCCTCCAGATACTACTATGTGTCCTGAAATGGTACACGTGTGCTGAGCAAATGATCGGAAATAGGCTATCTATTTTCCAAACAAAATCAGGTAGCAGCTTGGTCAAGAATCAAAGCACCTCATCCTGTGAAATTAGTCTTGAAAGCTACAATACCAAACACATTAAACACAATTCATTGTGTATTGGTGATGGTTCTTAATTGCCTGTTGTATTTACCTAGCATTGATCCTGCACTATTTGTTAATTAAAATCCCATGCAATTAACACTCTTCAGAGATTGTGTCGTTTTCATGACTGTTTAAGATATATTGCATATGACTTTTTTTTTTAAGTATGGAAAAAAAAATGTGTTTATTGCCAGATAAGAAAACAGGAAACTGTTAATATAAGCTAAACTGTCAAACTAGTTCACCTTTTTAAACACCTTTTGATTGTGAGCACTGGCCCAGTGTGAGCAGTGTATGCTCTCACAGTGCCGCGAACATGCTTTACGGCACATTTGTGACACTTTAGCCAGCAGGGCGCAAATACTGCTGGTGATTGGGCTATTAGGACCGGGCTCTTAGTTCCTGGTGTGTATAGGGTGGCAGCCAAACTGTATGTGTAAATTAAATCGTGTTCAGTGGGGCTTACCAGCCAGAAAGCGTGTATAGAATTGCTGCCTAAGACATTTAATCTCTTCCTATTATACTGTGATCCTTACTGTAGTAGAACTGTAAAACGTTATTGTAAGTACAGATGTAGCTAGAATCGAAACATGGTTTATCTGCCAGAATTTGGCCTTAAGTAAAATTTTGACTTGGATGACAAACTAATGCTAGCCTCACTTTTGTCATCCAAGTGGGTTGTTCACCAGTCCTTACAATTATTGAATCCATAAGCTCCGTTTTATTGTCATATCGGATAGTGAAGTGACACAATATTCAAATGAACTACAATACAAACCAATTATTTAATCCTTGCGTAATTGCTCTGGGGTTTGCTCTCTCTACAGAGCTACCTGAGGCTCTCATTGCCAGGACAGAAGTGTGGGCTGTGCTCAGATCATTGTAAAATATTTCCGCTGGCAAAGACTGAACTGAAGAAAAAATCAATGCGCATGTTGTACAATTTCTGCATCTCTGTTTTCTGCACCATCTTTAGTTTTGATGTATTTCCCTATGGAGAATAGAAGCTAAAAACTCACATAGAATCACTTAAGCTATGTCATTTTACTGACTAGAAACCAGATTGTGTGTGCATTTGCGGGGACTTCAAAAAAAAATGTGCAAACTTAAGTGAGTTGAGTTTAGAGGGCACCTTGCTGTACTTGTTCTTGAATTCAGACAACGGTCTCTGATACATTTGGGTAAACCTATGTTCAAACACTGTTGTTTTATTTACTCTCCTTTCTCATGTACAAGGTGAGGAACAAACCTATCCCTGGAAAAAAAAGGTGCCTTATTCGCTGTCTCCAACTCCAGTTCGCTGATTCCGCCAAACTGCTGAAACTGTTCCTGTCTTTTTTTTCTATAATTGAGAAGGGCACTCTGGAAAATGGGGGTGCACCCAGACTCTTGTACTAATAACATGCACCTGGACAAAATGTTTAGGTGTGTGGTGGCATATTGTTTTTGTAAACAAGAATAATCGTCTCTCCATAATATAACTATCCTATTGTGTAATAGGTATTTAAAAATACCACTTTGATGTGTGTCTCTCTCCCTCCCCTGCATTTCAAGTCCCCTTAGAGTGATGTTGGGTATGTCACGGATAAAGGTGAGGGAAGCCTGCTGTATCTCGAACTCCATCAGGTGCTGGTCATCGTGTAATTGTGACATCTCCAATTCTGATTGACTCTTTACATAACCATTTACAACCTTAGCAGAACATACCTACTACAATCAATCAATAGTCAAGCCAACTTCAGCTACCTTCTTAACATATCAGAACATATTGCAATGGCTTTAAAAATATGTATGTCTATTCTTTTTTTCAACACGACCGAAACTTTAATTTCTGTTTTTGCCAAAGGGTGGTAGTGTTTCAACAAATAATGCATATCTTCCATGTGTAGTCCTGTACAACCGTAGATGGTATGTATTGAAACATGCCAGTTTTGTCATGCATTTCATCAACATTTTCAGGCGAACAAAAATTAGTCACTTCTCCCAAGAGAATTGCCAAAGCTAACATTTGCTTCTCTCTCTCTCTCTCCCCACACACATATGTGTGCACATGCGCATGTGTGCGTGTGAAGATTGCTTTATTTTAGCCTGTCTTTTTAGTTTCTTTGTAATTCCTAGGAGCTATCAACTGTTCATTAAATCTTGATTTCCTGTCATGTGGAATTAATAATCGAGGCGTCTAGAATTTAAAAGCCAAGGAGGAACCAAGTCCAAATATTTGAATAGCATCTCTCTGTTAAACTGTGTATCTGATTTTCAGTTTAATTGTAACTGAGATGGAGAAATTACATTTGATGGTCTGTCCTTTTCTTTCTTGGGATCAGGTCAGTTTCTGTCTGTTCCGAGAAGCTTATAAATGCAGATGTTCCCGCTTTTTCAGTGGCACGTATACTGCAAATACCCTAAAAATCAGATTTAACAACATGCTGCAGATATTGATTTGTTTGCATGCTATTTATCTGGATACCTAAAACTTGAAAGGCAAATTCCCTTCCTCCCTCAAAAAAAAAAAAAAAGACTGCCACTGCTGGGGACTGCCACTCACTTACCTTCCAGAGCTGACTCTAAAGGCATTGTATGTTAATGTTTTATAGTTTTGTTCAATAACTACTTTTTATTAGTTTGATTCATGTTGTTTTCTTACATCTCGCTTATCATGTTCTCTGATGGAAAAAATCAATTAAAATAGCAAAGAACTGGAAGAACTGTTCAGTCAGGCTGTTTTATGCTCTTTCCATATTTTCCTAAATTAGGTGTTATCAGTCAAGATAGAGACATCATTCTTTTTTTTTTTTCTCCTCCCTATATCTACCATCATATGGTAATACTACTTGGGGGGGGGGAGCTCAGCTCATCAGTTCTCATCCCAGTACATGTTGCTTCAGGAAAATTTAAAGCCCCAATTCTGTCATGTGGTTCACCATATGAACCACAATGTATGGTTGTCTGGCCCTATTCTATCAAAAATGGGCAGGATTTTTGTATCCAGTCACTCATTAATTTATGTCAAGCCTTGCGCCGTATATGGATGAAACAAGTGGGAGTCACAATAGATTTCAGCACAAGGGCCACCATAAAGTATGCTTGGACCACTCTCGGAGTCAGAGAGGCCAGCACACAGACGTGCACCACCAATGGTGTCATTCAAATGATTTAGGAACAGGAACTCACTTTTGATTGGCACTTGTCGGGAACCCGAAACCAGCCACGGAGCCCGTTAGGAACCGGAACGCCCGTTCTGGTCTGTTCCCCCTGAATGATATCACTGTGCGCCACCCTCCCTGACTCCAAGAGTGGTCCAAACATGCCTTATGGTAGCCCTTCTGCCAGCCAAACTTAGCTGGCCTAATTGTGTGGGCCTAACTCCAGTTTAGGATTGTGCCCTAAATTATACGTTTTATATATATATTTATTCATGTATAAAAGCATTTAAGGTTTTTTCTTGCCTCGTGATGATGCAACTTCCAGGAGTAGAATCAGCTTTTTGATCCACCAGTCATCAGGGGATGACTGCTCAGCTTGCCAATTTCTGCTCAGCTCTTTTAAGTAGGTCTTTCAGTGGAAGTATTACAAGTGCCCCTGAATTGCAGGATCTGCCAAAGTCAGCAAAGGTTTTCCACCTGTACTTCCTGACTCTTTGCTATCTATTTCTGGCTGACGTTCGGGGTCACAAAGCAAAACTGGATGCTGTGTTGCTATGTTTTCATCGGTTCCTAAATATGGCCCGCATACTCTACACTTAATAGTGGAAAACGTTTTTCAGCTCTTGTTTGCATCCTTCTTATTTATTCCTTCATTTCCACCAGCATATTCTATCTTACCTCCTGTTGATTATGAATGCAGGTATTAGAATTCTCTGAATACAAAACTTGCACAGGATTTGATGTCCATGACAGCTTCAACATGAGCTGTGCCCATCCCATAAGGCAGACTGTTGGAAGTTGGAAGCTCTCCCACACCAGTAGCTCTTTCCAAAAAAGGCAACTCTGCAGGGAAAAAAAAAAAACATTTTCTTTTTTGGAGCCAAGTCCTGGAGAACCATGCTTAAGAAACCTGATGCCAGCTGAGCTGAGAACAAATACCATGTTTCTGAATTACTAGGTGTTTTTGAAAGGTACATGTTTCTCCAGCTAAATACATTTTCTTGATGTGTGAATAGGTAGCAAAATTCACACACAGGCGGCAGATTTTTGTGAAGTTGTGGAAGTTTCTAGGCATTATTATTATTATTATTATTTATTGAATTTATACCCCGCCTATTGCCCGAAGGCACTCAAGGCGGCATTTACAACAATAAAAAATATAAAAACAACATTAAAAACAATTTAAACAATATTAAAATACAATAAAACAAAAAATTAAACAGAGTTTAAAACAAGCCATGTGGATCATAAAATATAAAAGTATAAAAGTATAACCAGCCAGCCAGCCAACCTGTCAACAGTTAAAAAGCTTTTTGAAATAAAAAGGTCTTCAGCCCCCGCCGAAAAGTTAACAAAGAGGGGGCTGTTCTCAATTCGAAGGGGAGGGTATTCCAAAGTTGGGGGGCCACCACCGAAAAGGCCCTCTTCCTGGCCGCCGCCCCTCTCACTTCTCCTGGTGGCGGCACAGTCAAAAGGGCCCCTCCAGATGATCTAAGAGTACGGGTAGGATTATATGGAAGGAGGCGGTCCCTCAAATACCCCGGACCCAAGCCGTAAAGGGCTTTAAAAGTCAAAACTAGCACCTTGAATTGGGCCCGGAACAGAACCGGCAGCCAGTGTAGTCGCCGGAGCAACGGCTCGACAGAGTCAAACCGACATGCCCCAGCAACCACCCGAGCCGCCGCGTTCTGTACTAGTTGTAATTTCCGGACCGTCTTCAATGGTTCAAATTTTTGGCAATTTATTACCAAAATAAATTACCAGCAAGTGATTACCGGCAAGTAGAAATTGTTTTATGGGGGTTCAGTTTAAATTTGTATAGCATTTTTTTCTTACTCCAAAACAGTGGACTTGATTGAACCACAGTCAATTAATTCTTGCAAATCTGGAAGTGCCATGTCACCAATGTTTCCTTCCTTGGTCTGAAGTTTCATTCTGCCTTGGATTTAGAACTGCAAATATTGTGGGCAAATCATTGCCTGATTTATATTATTTTGCCTTTCTAGAAGGTGTTCCTTATGGGTGAGGTGTTCTTGCAAGTGTAAATGGAAATTACTTCTAAAACGATGTACTGCAATTCTGAGTACTAACAATCCAATCAAGCAAAATTCACACCTGATTAGGAATATATTTGCATTAAAACCTTCCCAGAAGGCTCTTTAACATCATTCACACAGAGCCACTATTGGAAACATTTTTGCATATATATTTATCTAGATAAAACCTGTCCTTTCTCTCTACACAGTCCATATGCATGTGTTGGCCATCTTTAGGATGTATTTGCAAATGCTGATGTTTTTGCACCTGTAGCAGTTTGGACTGATTATCCTGTCATTTTCCTTTACACTGGAAACAATGAAGTGGTACAATAGTTGACTTTCTGCATTCTTTCAGAATATTTATTTTGAGGGGTCCGAGTAGCAAACCGGGAAGTAAAAATGTATCCCACAATACTATTTAAGTAGCTACAATTGCTCTCAAAACTAAGGGATTATTATTTTTTGCTTCTTTCTCCTGCTTAACATATTTCCTCTCCGACTTTGAATTTGCTTACCTCCACAACCGCTCAAGAGACATCAATTTTGGCTCCTCAGAATGGTGCATAAATGGCTCTTAGCTCAGCAGCTATCTTGCAGACATGTATTTTGGACATATAAAGTCTCTGCACCTTGCACACACAACTATTCATTTGATAAAGTCATTTAACCAAATGGCATTTCTATTTGTCAGACTGCTTCCAAACGGAACAAAGGCATTCAGGGCAATTGCTGTGCCCTGATCTAAGTGGTATTTTACAAGGATAATCATGACGAAATTCTGGATCCATGTAGTTAGTTTCAAAATATATTCATCCAAAGTGGTGTTAGTGTCAACGGTGATAAATCTCTCCAAGAAGTTCTTTCGAGCACTGGGCTCAAGTGCCTGACTTGTTGCAGTTGTGAACTGCCTGCATTGACTGGAGTTGTTTATCTTGCAGGTTCCATTCAATTATGTTTTGTTTTTGTATTGGTGTGTGTGTGTGTGTGTGTGTGTGTGTGTGTGTGTGTGTGTGTGTGCATGCAACTCAAATGTATTCAGACAAAATGTAGTCTATCAACAAAATATATAATTCTTTGCGGGTTTTGTTGTTGTTCACTCAATTAAAAAGTTAGGTCAGGGAGAAAATGAGAATGTCTACTAATTGATTTTGGGAGGGTTTTTTTTTTAAATATATATTATTATTCAGGATAAACAGCAACCAAAATAATTGAAGTGTGCCAGAGAGGGGAAAAAAACTACTTTATCTTACGAGTGACAAACACAGTAAATTCCCCCCAAAACAGCAAAAATACATCAACAATTCCAGTGAATGTAATTGGGGGAATAAAAACAGAGAACTAAAAATGAGTCCAGTCGCAGCCGCAGACTTCAATTCACATATCTGAGCTGTTGAGGGCAATTTATGGCTCTAATAAGGGATGCCAACTCCTCACACCAGTTTCTAAACCTCTGGTTTTCTTGCTCCTCAATTCTTCCTGCCCGCTCTCAGAAGACCTGCTCCCACCTCCTCCCTGCTTTGACCTCCTCATGCCCCTTCAACCGAGAGCCTCCTGTGTCTTTCCCCCAAATCCATCTGGGCTCTTCCGAGTCTCACAGCCACCCATTTCCAAATCTCACTTCCGGCTGTCATGCAGGACCTAGGATTTGTCTATAAAGACACTGAGAAGCAGGCATGCTACTTCCCTTCTTCAACTGCCATACACTAGGTTGTGATACGCCTGGAACACAAGGGCTGTTGGTAGTTGGGCTGAAAATTGAATTTCAAAGTAAGGATGAGGTGTTAAATAATATCCTTGGAAGTTATTACAGTTTTGTTATAGGTATATGGGTGATAGACTCTGCAGGACAGTCATATTTCTTTGGGGAATAACATTGGGAGGGACAGTTCTATTACTGTTGTAGAACAAATACTGTTGTTTAGGGCCAGTGTGCTATAGAGGATTTAACTTATTCAAATAGTCAAGCCCCTCAAGAGAATAAGGGGAAAAAATGATAAATACTTGCTATTTAAAAGCCTCTCGTGCTCCTATGCCAGCAACATGAATTTGGAATAATGACACAGGTTTTAGTTTTGTAGCTCTATGTTGTTCCTTTCTCACTTATTTCCTTGGGGTGGATTTAGGATTGTAGCTCAGGGGTAGAGCTGCCTTTTGCATGCAGAAGATCTGTTTCAGGTCCACAGCAACGTCTCCAAATAGGGCTCAGTGAAGACCTCTGGCTGAAACCCTGGAAGGTCACTGTAGATGTTACTTGAGTTAGATGGGCCTGTTGTCAGCCTTAATAGAAGGCAACTTAATGTCTTCCGTTCACATGTAGTTACTGTTGATGTGGACAAAATGAGAAGAAAAAATCATTGCAGATTTGTTTTGTTTTTTCAGTAGTCATACATGCAAGTTTCCACTATAGATTGGAAAGGCCTATAATAGTTTGTTCAGAGTCAGAAGATGAACTGATACATTATAAATTCATAAAAGGACTTTCTCATTTAACACTCATCAGCCATTCAGATAAAATTGCATTGGAAATAACTGAAATGCAGGATTGTGGCGAGATGATTGTGGTGATATGAAAAGGAGCATCGCAAGGCCTCCATGAACTCCCACGAGCGAAAACCTGTTTTCAAGTAATCAAAAGACACAAACTGACAAAGGCAACAGCAAAGTTAACCTTGGCACCGACTGCTCCAGAAATCTTTCCATTAGTGGCACTGCATTTTATAAGAGTTTTTGGTGTCAGAAAGCTGGAAGTTCTGGTATCGAGGGATTTGAAGTTGCCACTCAGTATTCCATGTGTCTCCTGCCCAGGCACTTGAAGGAGCACTTAGCAGTTTTGTGATGATTTGATATCCATTATACAGAAAACCCCTTGAGTACAGTGGTCCAGGCGGAAGACATTCCGTCCTAGTGCCAGTCATCCCTGCTCAGGAGAAGGCATGGGGAGAAGGTATCTGCTTGCTCTCATCTAACCATAGAGTACACGATGTTGATGGTTGGAGTAGGAAATGTTTATAGAAGCTTACTAGGAAATAAGAAAAAGCCCTTGTAGCACAGCAAGTGCCTATTGCAAATGCCATGGCTTTGTAATTTTCAGTTCAGTCCACTACAAAGATGCTCATTTTGTTAAAGTATAATGGTTCATATGAGCCAGAGCTTCAGTCAAACTTAGCATTGTATGTGCATGTGTGTGTGTGTGTGTGTGTGAGTGAGTGAGTGAGTGAGTGAGTGAGTGAGTGAGTGAGTGAGTGAGAGAGAGAGAGAGAGAGAGAGAGAGAATCTATAGTTTGGGAAGTTTTGAGAACATATGCTACTGACCCCACGGAAAACCCATTATAGAATATAATGGAAATAGGATGCATTCAAGTGTTTCTCATCAGAAGCTGCTGTACTCCTGTGACAATGGGTGCAGAGGAAATTAGTGAAATACATACAATTCGTCCAGAAGCTTGCAGAGGGTCATTTGGAACTAATCCATTTTTGCATGCATTGACGAGAAAATTAGGAATGGTCTTCAGCCTGGTAATCACTGATCTTTGTGGTCTTGCGTGTGGTTTGTGTGTGCCATTGTATTGCGCTCCATGTAGCTGCTTTCTTACCCTGATCAGAGGCCATAGCAAAATTCAAAGCCAATGACTTTAGCCACTGGCAAGGTTTGTTCTGGGCAATGGACATTCCAGGCTTTCGACTTTGAATGGAACTGAAAAAGGCTCAGGTAGCTTACCCAGAGCTAGTTGGAGTAGGCCAGCCATTTTCAACTGTTGTGCCATGTAGTCAACAAGTGTGCCAGAAGAACTGGGGGAAAGGTCATTTGTTAGTAGGACCAATGGGGAATAATGGCTGTGAGTGCCTTTGGCTAAGCAATATCTGATACTACCTCAGTTTCATGAAAACTAATCCCCTAGACCCGTTTAGCTTCCTATATAGGTTCTTTCAGATTATTCTTTGAGGCACAGTGGTGAAGCATAAGCCCAAATGCAGGGGAGTGGCAATGTAAAGCAAGTATCTTGTTGTCTCCTGTTCTCCCTGAGGCATCTGGTGGGCCACTGTGAGATACAGGAAGCTGGACTAGATGGGCCTTTGGCCTGATCCAGCAGAGCTCTTCTTATGTTCTTAAGGCCTAGATTGGGTTGCAAGTTATTATAGCTTCCTCCCCACAGAAAGGATAGCAAATTCCGTTTTTTTCCCCTCATATTTACCTCAGAAATTTACCTCAGAATGCCAGGTGCAAGGGAGTGGCAACAGGATACAGGCATCTTGTGGTCTCGTGTGTTCCCTGAGGCATCTGGTGGGCCACTCTGAGATACAGGAAGCTGGACTAGATGGGCCTTTCAGCAGGGCTCTTCTAATGACCTCAGGGACCCAAATGCACCCTGCAGTTCTTACTATATTTCACACCAATGGCTAAATCATTTTCGGTACTTGGGTAAGGATGCTCTGAATAGAGCTGTTGGGCTTCCCTACCAGTGACTGCTACTGTGTGTCTCAACATTAGTCTTGCAGTTGTGTCCGAGATGGCAATGCAGGTGTTGACTTTTATAAATCATGATTTGCACCCAAGGTACGGGAAGGAAAGTGTGACACTTGGCTGTGTGTAGGAGAACTGTTTGTTTGTTTGTTTGTTTTTTACTGGGCTCTGAGCTGGTGAGAGTATTTTCTTTTTCTCTCCCCCAAAAGAGGAGACTCAAGTAGGGTTTCAGTCAGTGATGTCATGCAGGGGGAACGCGGGGGAACTCAGTTCCACTAGTTAAAATTAGGGCTGACTCCACCCACTTCACTCTCCCTCCTCCCCCCTCCCAATTCCTCTGCAAAGAGCTTTTCTTCTTGGTTGGCTGGCACTCAGAGGGTTAAAGGGAGCGACTCCGGATTTCTAGGGGGGCGTTTCAGTTCATTCAAATTATGACTTGCAATGTTTGTTTCATCTTCCAAATTTCTCTCTTTAAAACAAAGAAAGGCTTCACATTTTGCAATACTCTGGTCACAAATAATTTATCGCTGAAGACACCATACAATATTTAGCCCTTCCCAGTAGGTAAGTGTGTGTACGGGGGGAAACCACAGGTAAGTGACAAGATTATCCAGCCAGCCAGAGACAGGATCTCCTCTTCAGTGCTAGATGATGAAGTCAGTGGACAGGCACTAATGATTATTCCTTGCCACAACTCCTTGCCACAACTTCGGTCTCCTCATAGCATATTCAGCTCCGTTTAAATATTGCAAACTGCTGAATTGCTAATGTTAGCCTAGGCATGAATAAAAAATGTTGATATTTTATTCTAAAAATAATAATTATGGATAGCGTGCCTTTATTGTATTATTTAAAATATTTCATTTTACATGTAGACTTCAGGCTATTGCAAAGTTGCCACTTGTTTCCCCCCTCCCTTTTTTTATGGACTGAAATTGTTTCTGGGACATTAAAAATACAAGAGGCTAGTACAGGGATATGGGAAATGTTATTTGCTTTTGACAGGGACTGTCAGTAATTGCGGGCTTGGGAAAAAAAGGCACCAGCTTTTAGCTTTTAATAACGCTCAACTCAAGCCATAGTCTGGTGACTTCATGATGCAAGGGTAAATAGTGTAGGGGTCTCTCAGAATGCCAGATGCAGGGGAGTGGCAGCAAGATGCAAGTATCTTCTTGTCTTGGGTGCTCACAGAGGCCGCTGGTGGGGTACTGTGATAGGCCAGAAGCTGGACTCCATGGGGCTTGCCCTGATCCAGCAGGGCTCTTCCACTGTAGCAAAAGTTCTGCAAAGTGGCAGAGAAGCTCAGAAGAGTGTGATGCAGCTGCCATTAAACACATGCATCCAGTGATGTCATGCCGGGGGTATGCGAGTACCGGTTTCTAGGATTACAGCTGGCCCCGCCCATTCGCCCGCCCACTCGTCGACTCCGCCCTCTGCAACGTTTGAATTTCCTGCATGTTTGAGTTGCCTGCATGTTCTCAGAGCCAGGCAGGCAGCGAGCGGAGCCTTTCCTTTCCTTGCCACTGAAAAATGAGTTGCTCTGGGGTTTTAACATGATGCCAGGCCTCCTTCACATGTTCTGGGGGTGCTGTGGAATACTGTTGCAACTGTTGGGTCAGTTTAAAATCATCTGAGGCCTCAAAAAGGGCTTTTTTCATGTCACTTCCTGCCATGACATCACTTCTGGCTTATGACGTCACTTCCGGTGGGCGGGTCCCGACACGTGCCAATCAAAAGTGAGTACCTGTTCTTAAATCATTTAGATGACACCACTGCATGCATCCATTCGCTCTCTGCTGTAGAAAAGATCCCCATCCCTGCCTGTCCCCCAGCTTTGAATTCACTGCTTTCATAGCGTGCACCATACACAGCAAATAGAAGATCTGTGCACCAGGAACATCCTCCTGGTATTTGAACTGTCGGCTTCTAAAACTGATTGAGTTTGAACCAGAGATAGGAGGATGTCCTGCTGAGGCAAATGCATTTTTACACCTCCCTTTAATAAACTATTGTACGGAATCGCTGGAAAGTTTTCCCGTGGACTTTCATCTGGCAGCTCCTCTTCTTCTCCTTTTTATTATTATTATTATTATTTTTTTTCATCGCAGCCTTGTGAAGGAATCAGTATTGACTCCTGTCAGGCCGTTTCATCGAGGAGGCGAAGAGCTTTCTCTCAGTGCTCTCTGTGTGTTTTGTCAAATCTGGTACTTGCCGTTGAAGTGCGAAGTGAAAGCTGATGTCAGAAAATGCCTTCAAGCGCGAGCTGGTGCTGGTCTCCTGTGCCTTGACTTAACTTTCTTTCTTCAGAGGGAGTCAGATTGGGCTGTAAAATGATGGCAATCTAGCTGGACATAAACACACTTATTGCCGGCTCAGCAGCCGGGATGTATCATTAGAGAGGGCCGTTTCTGATGTTGGGGTTTTTTTCTAGGACATATGCGTCCAGATGAGGCTAAGTTGATGCCTGCTTGCTAAGTTCCTATTCAGGAACCCCTTGTGTCTTCCTTGAAATTCCATTGCCTTGAAATTGGTGGTTTAACGGCTAATGCAAACCTAACATAGTTAGGGTAGGAACTGCAGATATTTGATGACTGGTAGAGGATACCATGCTTATCATAGTTCCGTAGAGCAGCCTGGACCAAGTTCAAAACTCGTGATTAAGGCACATTCACCACAGCACAGGGCTGACACAAGCGGCTTCTATCACTTGTTGAGCGGGGGTATTCCAAATTCCCTCCCTGTTCAGTTGGACTGGCGCTTTGGTTGTGAAAGTCTAGGCGAAAACAGTAGGGAACAACTTCCACTCAAAACAGAAAAAGAATTTCAATACAACATGATACAGCCACTACTATAATCCAAAGTGTTCTCATATGCCTGACCTATTTCCAAACTCTGAACATTACAGAAGCCATTTTTTTTGTCTTCTTTTGTGCGCATGTGTTTTTAATGGCGCACTCTTGGTTGTCCCATTTGGTTTCAAACAAATCAGAAATTCATGTCCTAAATGTTTCACTAGTCAGAATAATTAAGTTGATCAGGTCTGGGAGTACTGGAAGGAAAATAATGGGGTCATTGAAGCATTGAAGCCCTAATGGGAATCTGGATTCATTCAGATATCAAATCTAATAATTGCTCTACACCTGTATACGCAGTCCCATTGAACAAATTCACATTAAAGGTTTAGTGGAACAGTTTCAATATTTAATTGTACTCCAAAGGGATTTGGTCCTTTTTTTTCCAAAACAGTTTTCTGTTTTTTTTCCTCCTCATCAAGTTTTATTTGTGGGGTCTGTTGTATTTTAATAGAATATTCAGTCTTCATTCATAGATATGCAAACATTAGGAAAATGTTTTCGTGCATTGCATTAGAAATACGGAATGTTTTCTATCATGCCTTTACAATAGAAAGCAGAAGGTAACACACCATTTTAAGTTTATCCAGATGTTCCCTTACGAGGAGTAACATTTCTGAATATTTCCTCTAAGTCGGCACACAAAAATGCATTAGATGTTGATCACAATGCAAGGTGAATTGCAGATGTGTCTATCATTACAAGATGTACAAACTTTGCAAGGACCTGAGAGTACAGCATGAGCCCATGAATATCATTTATGGCCCCTTTGGACATTACCCCATCCCCATTAATCTATGAGACTATGGCAAGCATGGTATCCTCTACCAGTCACCAGTTGCTACCATGACTAAGTTTGGTTTGCATTAGCCATTAAACAGTAGATTTCAAGGCAATAGAATGTCAAGGAACACACAAGGGAGTCCTGAACAGCATCATCAGTTAGCAAGGAGGCAACAAGTTAGCATCATCTGGATGCATTTGTCCTTAAAAAGAAAAAAACATGCTGCACCTCTTAAGTGCTGGGAGATCTGGATTAAACTGATCCTGAACCGTATCCTGAACCCCTAAGTCAAGCTTAGTTGCCCAACATGAGGCTGTGCCAGTCTCCGCCAGCAAAATAGCCCCATTGAGGATGCTTTCCCCAGGGGAAGTAGACAGAACGCTCCCTTCCCAACAGGAGACTCCTGCAGTTCTTGCAAGATGCAGTGGTAGCCATTTTGGTACAGCTGCTCCTCCGGGAGCAAAACAGGGAGTTAAATAAGTCTTCCCAATCGAGTAAACTGGTGTAAATGACCTTAAGCTGTGTGAGGTTTTGGTATTTGCGAGCGATACTCAGATCTGTCCCTCTGACACTGCTCTACGGGACTGGCTGGAAACACGTCCGCTGGTGGTAGCTGGCTGCTATTAGATTCGGCAGGTATAGGGGTGAGTCATTGTGTTGTTCAGTGCGCATCTTACGAAACAAACCGAACGGGAACAGCTGAAAGGAAAAGCAATAAGGGTGACGTGATTGAATCCAAATTCCCAATTAGTCTCACTGTTCTCGTTATGCCAAAATGTCTGTCTATGCATCACTGGCCTGATACAGCCCTTTTCATACCGTCCTGCCCCCGTCCCCTTTCGTAACATTCTCAGCTGGGAGCTGAAAAATCAAAATGAGGCTGGCTGCATGTGGCTGTGCTTGTGTTGGCAAAGAGGCCTATTTTCCTGTGAGATTTTGAAGGCCAATTACCCTTGGAGGACGGGAGAAAAGAGATTGATTTGTCTTGTAACCCTTGAGGCAGGCACGTGGTGGAGTTTCAAAATAAGACTTATCATGGCAACGGCCATGGAAATAGAGGAGCTTTCAGTCGTTTCAAAAGCGCTTCTCCCAGCTGGTGGTGTTTTCTGAAGCAAGCACAGTTAAATTTGGAGAAAATAGACAGAAAATTTCAAAGTTTTTTTTTTTTTTTGTTCCTTTAAAGAAAACATTTCCCCAGCAAAGGATCATCTTGACTTTCACAATAAGCCAGTAAAAATCAAGCTGAAACCCAAAAGGAGGATTTCATGCAAGCAAGTCCAATCAAGTACAGTGGCTGTTACTCCAGAGTAAGGGGTCGATCGCACGGCACAGTTAGCCAAATCCTCACTCACTCTTTCTATTTTGCTGTAGTGATTCTGGATCTTGCAAGATCTCTGTTGTTTGGGGGGGGGAGTAGAAAGGATGAGAGCAAAGCCGTTGCCAGAGTGCTTGTGGATCCCATTTTTGGTTCCTTGGTGGTGAACGAAACCATCCTGTGCCTAAGGCTGAAAATAGTGGCTAGGCAAGGCTCCAATTAATGAACATGCTGCTAGCCTTAGATACTGCAGTGGCATAATTATCTGTTATTGAGAAAGGGACAGCTGCAAAGAATCAGTTACATTCCATCAAATGGCCTTCCTTCAGGTAGTGAATGGTGTGTGTGTGTGTGTGTGTGTGTTTTACTCGCATCTTCCTCATGTAGTAAACCCAATACGGAGGTCTGAAAAGCAGTAAGTGATTTTTAGCACATACTGATTCGTGTTGGGGACACTGCAGGCTGAGGCAGGAATCGGACTTGTTTGTTCAGTCAAACTGATAGTCCAGAGGCCGGTTACAAAAGCAGAAATCCGCCAGCAGAACAGTCAAAATCCAGTTCATTTAACATTCTCTCCCTTATCCCGCTCGTTTTTCCATTTCAGCCACGGTGAGGACCTGCTTGAGCCCAACCTTATAGAAGCACCCCATAGATTATCACCCAAGCTGCATGCTGGGATGTTGTCACTTGATCTTTTTTCCTAAGTTCTGGTTACAAAGGAAACTAATCCCAATAAATGTCACCTTAAGCTGGCTCTAAAAGGTTATGTTCAGATTTATTCTGCAGTGCGTTCTAGGAAGCCTTATTCAAACAGTTGCCCCTTCTAAAAGAAAAAAAAAAGTTTGTGTTTAAAATACTAATTACCCCTCCCCCAAAAAAAAGAATACCACAAGGTGAACGCTTTCAAAAATCTCTTTTTAGTCTCACAGTCACTTAGAAATTTAATAAATCAGCAAGATACAATTCTGGGGTCTGTTGTATTGATCTGCAAGTTCAGAAGAGATAATGAGAAAAGTAGCTGCTAGTTCTGAGGCATGGAGTATGGATTACTTGCTTTGGAATACTTTCTGATCTCAGTTTACCCACAGATGGCCTTAAGACTTACCAAAGAGCTTGGAGCCAGCCGCCCCCTAACTCACAGAACACTCTGTTGTGGAAATTCCGTCCTCACACACACCCCTCCTTAGCTTTGACAGGTAAAATGAAAGGTGAGGCTTTGAAAAAGAAAAGGAAACTTGATGATTAAATATGCTATCATACCTTTCCCATTTGCATATGAGCTACTGAAAGAAAGCAATTTCAGGTGGGTTGAGAAGCATCTAGAGCAGCCTTATTGAAAATATGGGATGCTGGAAAGGAGGAGGGCTGTGTGGTTCTTGTGTTTGTGTCAAGATTGTAGACCTTTTTTCTTTCTTTCCGATTCACTTTGCTATGGGAAAATGCCTGAGAAATAACCTATTGCTGCATTATCAGGAAAGGAGTAGATTTTTGTGTTACAGTGACGGCACTTTCGGCCATGGCACCACTTCTGGTGGGTCCCAGACAGATTGTCATTCTAAAAGTCTGAGCCAGACGCTCTTATGGAGGCCAGGGCTTGTGACCTTAGTGGGTTCTCTGAATGCTGCACGTCAGCCAGTCTCACCTCGTCAGACCTTTTTTCAAATTTATTGCAACAGCCTCCTCTGTCCCTTTCCCCTTATGTTTTTACCCTGATGTTTGCATCAGTGTACGCATGTGTGTTAATTAAGTTTGGCTTTTTTGTTAGTCACTGTACTTGTGATTTGGTGAGAGCCACCTTGGGGGGCTTCTTTGGCAGCTGACAGGCAGGATATAAATCTCTAGGTAAACAAGGATGTCTATTGAATCATGATTTCCACCTACAGCACAGCAGTTAATTCCTCACATTGCCAGGAATAATTGTTCTGTGATCTGCAAAGCAAAGTCGATTTTTCTATTAACGAATCTCTCCTGTAAAATGAGCCTAGCAGCCAAACCAGCCAGGATTTCAGACCAAGTTCAGTTGGCAGTGCTTTTACTCTATTTTTTTTTTCCTTTCTGGTTAGAAACCAGGAGTTGCCACAGCTTTCAAACCATATAGTGTTGACACTTTTTTTTTCCCAGCTATGGGTTTGAAGCTATTCTAATCTCTCAATAAAGCCTTTCAGCAGAAAGAGAAACATGCTTGGGCCTATTCTCTCAGCTGCTGTATTTTAGGATTTTTGCATTGCTTATATTGTACTAAAGTTCCCTGGAATTGTATGACTATTGTCCCCTGGGTCTTCCATAAAAACTAGATGTGTATCTCATTAGGCGTTTTCCAGTGAGCAAAGTTTTAAATGAAGCAACAAATAAATATTTGATGCAAATGCTTTCATTGCCTCCCAAAGGTACAGGCCATACAAATGCCTTTACAAGGGTGTTTTCTCCCATCTTCATAGCTGTTTCAATGAAATTACTCTAAGGTGGAGCCTTCGCTCTGTTTTTATTGCAAAAGATGCTTATCTTTAGCCACTGAACATCCACTATTCCCTGCTTTTTATTTAAAGCTTAGATACTCTGTCATGACAGCTTTGAAAATGATATTTCATCAGACTTCTGGGATACATAAAATGAGAATAAGACACCCTAGATATTTAACTTAATGAATTCTTTCGGAAATGTGGGACCATAAGGCATGGCTGCTCGTGCATTCAGCATCTAAGGATAAAAGATGTCTCAGTCTGTACATTCTTGTATCTTCCTTCTGAACTAAGAGGTTATTAAGGTGTGGGCAAAGTCCTGTGGCCTGCATGGCAGGAATCAATCAGTCAATAGTATCTGTATACCACTTTTGCAACAAAAAGTTCACAAAGTGGTTTACAGGCAGGAGAGACAGAAATGGCCCGTTATTCCATACTGGGGAATAACAGGTATCTGTTATTAATAGTATCCGTATACCATTTTGTTGCAAAATGGTATACGGATACTATTAATAACAGATACCTGTTATCTGATTGATCATCAATCGATCAATATTATCTGTATACCATTTTGTTGCAAAATGGTATACAGATACTATTGATTGATCGATGATCAATTCTAGATTGATCTAGATTGCAGGAGGTTCTAGATTGCAGGAGGTCGAGGAAGGAATAGCAATCTTGCATTCACCCATGCATACGTGTCTATTTTGTATACTCTTCGCCTTAGGTAAATTCAATTCCACATCAAGTCCAGCATAGGCCTTGGATCAGAACACGTCTCCTTCCTACAGATGATGATGATGATGATGATGATGATGCTCGTATTTGTATACCGCCTTTCTTAGGTCATTAGATTGCTCCTCTGACTTTAACTCAAGGCGGTTTACATAGGCAGGCTTGTCTATGTATTAGATATCGATCACCCTGTCCTCCACACAGGCATTTTTAACCACGGAGAAAACACAGAGCATCCTTGGAGTCCCAGCCTGCAAGCATTTTCTCCGGGTAAAGGGCCTGCATGGAGGAAGGAGCAGATAGGAGGACTGGAGGGAGATGGCAGGCCCACTGCTGTGGTAGTGGCAGCAATATGTCTCCCTGCGACTCTCATCCCTCTCACTGTTCCAGTTCACACAAATACTCTACTTAAGCAAAAACGCCCCAACACTTAAACCACTGGGTGTGCTGTACTGTGTGTATTCTATTTCAGTAGTAGTGGACGGACCTTCTTTTTAATCTGTAAATCCCTGCCTGACTGAGGAGGCAGGGTACATAAAGGCCTGCATACTCTCACGTGATCATGCCTGAACATGATGTTCATCTTCAGGGTACTTTTCGCTGAACGCGCCTTTGAGATTGGTAGCCAGGGAAAAGATCTCCCCCACCCACCCCCGCCCACTCCACATTGGGACTGTTTTTCCAGAGGGCGCACCTAGCAGAGCAGCATCTTTGGTCCTTCCAGCATCAGGTGAGAATCCTTTTGTTTCCTGGTGGCTTTTAAGTCTTTTGCACTGGACCTGTCTTTAGTAGCGCTGAGCTTTCAGGCTGCTTTCTGTGGTCTCAGTCGTTGTTCATCGTTTTTTGACACTGTTGTGCTTTGATTGCTTCGTTCTGTAAGCTGTGCTGTGAGGTTATGGTAAATTGAAGGGTAGGATAGATAGATCAAACAAACAAGCCTGAACCTGGCTGATATGCATCCACCACTTCACTGGGGTCCAGTTTATGAGACAATTGCACAGGGACATGCCACTGCGTACATCCCATAAATGGGTCCTACAGAAGAAGTCAACATACACTTGTGACTGTTCAGTGAGGATTGGGGAAACTTCAGGGGGATCGTGCCCTTTGTATCTATGGTATCACAATTTTTTTTTTCATCTTCTAGCCAGTTTAAGTTTCTTGCGTCTAAAAGCACAGGCCTCTCAGATCTTGTTCATTGGCATGGACTGCTTCGTTTTTGGTTCCATTTTGACGTTATGTAGGAGTTGGTCTTTGTTGTTGTTCAGTCGCTAAGTCGTGTCCCGACTCTTCGCGACCCCATGGACCACAGCACGCCAGGCCTCCCTGTCCTCCACTAGCTTCCGGAGTTCGCCCAATTTCATGTCCATCGCTTCGGTGACACTCTCTAACCATCTCATCCTCTGCCGCCCCCTTCTCCTTTTGCCTTCCATCTTTCCCAGCATGAGGGTCTTTTCTAAAGAGTCCTCTCTCCTCATGAGGTGGCCGAAGTATTGGAGCTTCAGCTTCAGGATTTGTCCTTCCAGGGAGCAATCAGGCTTGACTTCCTGTAGGACTGACCAATTGGATCTCTTTGCAGTCCAGGGGACTCTCAAGAGTCTTCTCCATCACCATAATTCAAAAGCATCTATTCTTCGGCATTCTGCATTTCTTATGGTCTAGGCAGTGTTGGTCTAGGCAGTGTTACACCATGTCAGGACATTGCCACAAATATATGTGCCTTTCACTGGGGAGAACAGCATAAACTCGCACACTGATCTCCCCCCTCTGGGCTGCCTAATGTTGCTCTTAAGTGTGTTTTTGCAAGCGATGCCCAGAACACCTTTCTGTCTCCAGTGCAGCACTTCCGAATCCTGTTAATGCAGTCTAGAGAGCAACCTCTGGTCAGGGCAATTCATTTAATTCACAGACTTGGGAAATTCAAATGTCATTCTGTCTCTGAAGAAATTCCTGCAGCTTCTGAGATCTGAGAGTGATATATGCAAGATTCAGAAGGGAACAGAAAGCAAAGCCAACTCTTTAGCTATGTAGAGGGTCAGTTGTTGTGATTGCTGTTGTGTGGGAGTTTGAAGTCCTCCTGAATTCCATAGATTGAACAGTTCTAGCCACATCAATGACCCAAGTCTGAGAATCTTAGAGGTGGGAGCTTCTGCGGGGGAGCACTTATAAGCTAAGTAAATCTTGCTGGCATCCATTGAGCTCGAAATACGCCCTGGAGTATTGATGTCTTTTGGCTGTTACAAGAACAACAGTCATCCCTGACGCAGCAAGCAAATGAATGAAGGCAGTTACATTGTATTTGCATATTGGGCATAATATATTCATTGCCTCTCCAGCTTGGCACATTTTATTACAATGTCAAAATGTGCTTGAAATAGGTTTTACAATCAAAATGAAAGTCTGCGTTCCGTTTGCTGTGCTTTTTGACAGTTCAAAAAAGTTTTCCAGGGGGAAAAAAAATATATGTTGCAATTCATCCAGAATTGAAGAAGTCACACACTCAACATCCTGCCAATGGTTTTGAAATTTCCCTGAAAATGTCAGCTGGGGGGTGCGGGAATATTTTTGTTATAAAACTGCTACTTCTAAAATATATATTTATATCGAATGTCTATGTTATCAAAAAGCTTTAAAACAATAGCTTGCTTCATATTTCAGTTATTACTTTACATCTGTGTTACACAGATTAATAAACTGTGGTTGACAAGAGACATTTGGTCAGAAGATAGTGTCATGACAGCACTATCTATGAGGGTGCAATCCTAAGCCGTTTTCCTACACTGATGTAGCTGTGCCAATGGCGCATGTGCTACATCCTGCAGTAGGGGGACAATCACGGAGGACTCCTCAAGGGAAGGAAAGGGTTATTCTCTGACCTTGAGGCTGCATTGCCCTTACCCTGATGCTGGAAGGTTGGCTAGGATTGTGCCCTGGGTCTGTTCACACACAAGGATGTGCTCAGAGTCGGCTTGGGACCAATCCCCAAGCTTTTTCATCTCTATTACTGAGCACAAATCCTTCCAGGAGAACTTGCATGTAAATGTGACTGCCCTGTTAGGGACCCACAAGGAAGGGACATTTCAAGTTCTGTCTCTATATTGTCAGGGATCTCTCTTTCTCTACAGGTGTGCAGCATCTTCCCCCATGCTAGCCCTGGCCTCGTTTGGCCTCACTGCTCTATAGAACTACCTTCCGAGCAAACGAAGAAACAAAAAGAGCATTTAGGAACTGTCGTCGGGAGGCAGTGAAGTTTGCAGGAAGAATCGGAGGGTGACTCAAACTTTAGGTTAATTGCCATGGTTGGAAGGCAGCTTCAACTGCTGCCACATTGCTGTTAGCGCTGGAGGGTAAGCCACAAAACCGACAGCTTTAGGATCACCAATAGGGAACAAAACAGATTTGCTGCTTAACATGAGAAGAGAATCTTTCCATGTATGTGCTTTAACAGAATTGTCCCCATTATATTGTATTTAATTGGTGGCCTATGCTGTATACCTCCCAACACAGATATTAATAGATCAGTTCACCAGCCAAGGATGTCCTTTATTTGTAACTGTGTAGTTTAAGAGACTATCTTCTGAATAGTTATTCCTTCTGTGCAGCTGCTGTTTCTAGGCACAACAAAATGACATTATTTTTGTGTGTGCCCCTGCTTTAGCCACTTGGACCAGATAAAAGAGGATATCTGCTGGTAAGCAACTTGTTTCACTGTACTCCCAGGGCATGCAGTCTCAAGCCATCATAAATCAACAGAAATTTCAAGAGAGTTTCTGGGCCTTGGAGACACTGTCTTGCTCTCTACACTCAGCCTCCAAAATGCATCTTTAGAAAGTAACAACTTGGGAGAGACTGAAGCTCCGAGGGTAGAGCCCCTGCCCTCTAGAACTAGTTTTCGATTAAGGAACACCTTATTACTGAAGTTTGTCAAACTGAGGTCCCTTAAAGCAAGGGATCAGTCTACTCTGATTTGCCACACTTATTAAGCACAAATGTTGTTTGTGCTTAATTAGTCTTGAATGAGAATTATAAAATATGAATTGGCACCAAAAGGAGCATCTCGGTGGATTCTCAGAATAGTAAAAGTTCCTGTGGCTATGAAAACTCTGCTTATCAACTCTCAGTGATGAATCGGTTTTGTCCATTTCCAAGCTGTTCGTGTTGATGATGTTCTCTTACCAAACCAGCCTGACAGTAGTGATGAGAGCTGTGAGTTGTGTTGTTCCCTGTACGTTGAGGTAACAAATCAGCCTTGAATATGTGAACTCCAGCTTCCTAGTGTCTGTTTTATGGGATCACGGTTGAGCTCTGGAACACTGTGTGAGATCCTAGAAAGCAGAAGATTCAGTGGTGTTTAGTGGTTCACATTTTCCTCAAGAAATCCCTTTGAGAGAGTCCCCTCAAAAAGGTCTTTACAGTGAGTTGCCGGTGGAGAAGGAGTCTCCAAACTAAGGCACATCATATAGAAAGGCATTTAAATAGTTACCCTGGTATCCATGGTGGTTATTCTGCTGTTTACAGAAGAAGAGCTATTCTTAGATGGGTGATATTCAACAATATTTCATTCCCTCTGCAGTCACTTGTATCCCCTGAACATTTGTTCCTCGGGGGATACAAGGAAATGTGGGAGGCAAGATGTTGCTAGCCAAAATTATCCCTCCCTCCCACCTTGTGCCACTGGGACTCCTTCGCAAGCAGAAGACAACATTATCATACAATCTAGTGAGTGCTTCTCAAACTGTTGTGCTTTTCTATTGCTTATTCCTATCGTTAAAGTTCATCTAACCCTAGTTTTAACTGTAACCTCCGTTGTCCTTTGGGCATCCACTGTATTTTGTCCATTTCCTTTTCAAAAAGCTTTCATTCTGTATTTTCCCCCATAAAAATCAAACAACCCATCCTGCCCCCACCCTAGCCTACTGGAAATTACTGGTTTATAGCTGGGAGCCTCTTCCTGGCCTGGGGCGTGTTTTTCCTTCTCCTATTTCTTCAACAAACGTAAACATTCTCGACGCCATGGCAAATATTCATTTCAAGAGCAACACACAATTGCAGGTGTTAATTTAAAAATGCAGGAGCCTTGTTCTGCATTCTGTCAACAGCCGGATCCCAGAGAGAATATCCCGTGGCTGTTTGCACCAAACGTATGAACTCGCTGTTTAAACAGAGAGATTGTTACATGGCAAAAGTCCTCAAAAGGGCATGACTGGCACAGCATAAGCAATAACTTCAGAATGTGCTAGGCCTAGGAGATGCTCTCATACTACAGTGGGAATCTCATACTACTACATACTACTACTCACCAATTAGGATCATTTCAAAGACCATGGTACGCTGTGCTTTCCCGAATGTTTGTCTAGGCTCTGACCCGACTCTGTAAGAGGTAAATCACAACACAAAATGAAAATTAGATAAGCAGGCATCCTCTCTTATATGTAGAAAAACTGGGGAGGACATTCCTCAATATTTGCATCCAACTGTTGACATAGAATCTATTTCAACTAAATTAAACGGAGGAAACTCACACAATCATCTGTATGCTCCTGTTGCTTCTTGCTTCCTCCCCACAAGTTTTAAGCCTCCTTTTCCGACAGACCACATTCACTTCTCTCAAAAGAGCAGAGTCTTGCCATACTGTTTAACCAGCAGCGCACCTACGTTGAGAATTTAACCCATTGCATTTACTGCTGCTAAATAAATCTGAAGAAATGGCATGCTCATTTGAAAAATAAATAAATAATGATCTTTAAAAATTTTCCTGTGGGCTTTTAGCTTAGGATGGGTTATTCTTGCAACATGATTATTCATTGCAATAATTTACTATGTAATAATAGCTCCTACTGAAGCCGCTGTTAATATCGCTCGTCCAGGGGATAGGAGTGAAATGGCAGATTTACTTGTACTAAATTGAAGATTTTATCTCTGCATTGTGCTGGGTAGGGTGTGCGAGAAGGGAATAGTCTCTATCTCTTCGGTTTCCATTTTGTGGAAGGCCTGGTGAATTTTCCCCACATCAGAAGGGATGACGTGCCTCGCGCTCCGAAAGCTACTGGGCAGAGAGTTCTTTATATAGCAACACTTCCCCCCCCCCATCATTTTAGTTGTCATCTGCTATTTCCAAGGGGAGAGTGCTGCAAGATTCTGCCAATGCTTTTATCACCCCAGCTCCTTTGATCGGGAAAGTAATTTATTGCTGATTGCAGAACTCTTGAATTTCTCCTGGAAATGGCCTGCCGGAATTTCTCTGATCCATCCCCCTAGTAATTTATTTATATATTCATTTGAAATTATTTTCAGGGCTGCTTGAAAGCTCTTGACATTGCAATATCCATGTTTTGAAATGTTGTGCTGTTTTTGTTTCAGTTTTTTTTTCCTCTCTCTCCTTTTTCCCCTTTGTATTCCAGATAACAGACGAGTAACTTTGGAAAGGTCACGTTCCCGCCACAATGGAGCTATCACTGCAGTATGAATTCTTCCCCCTCCACATGCCAAAGAACTGGAGAAGTGCTTTATTTCCACTCTATGGAAAGGAAGAGCGCTAAATGGGTGAAGAGCAACAGTGATCAGTAATGAAAGTTAAATGAATTTAACCAAGGAATCACACGCGGAAGAATAAATGTTTTTACAAAAGGTTACAGCGCAAAAAAAATAACAATGGACTCACTATATTACTATCACAATTCTCAAGAGCTGTAAGCAGTGTTAAAATATATAATTCTGCCTCTCCTTTAGTATTACTGGGTATTGTGAAACCAACAGGTGAGACCACAATCTACCATGGTTTTGAGCGGCTCCTCTTAATTTCAGGAGGGCTTGCACCCTGGGCTGTATCCAAGCGAAGGTTAAAAAATTTTAGAAGCAAATTAGCTGCTAAAAACAAGCACAGTCAAAAGAGCACGTCAATGAAAGACGGCGGGGAGTCCACTTTTAGTTCTTATTTTGACATGGAAGGGGAAAAAAACAAGAAAAATTTGCATATTAATGAATTCAGATATGAACTGATATTGCACACATCATAAGAAACCCATTTTTGTAAGCTTGAGAAAAAACCACTGTATAGCCCCATCACTTCTCTTAGAATCTTATCTCAAGTTTTAAACATTATGAATTCAGCTATTTTGGTTGCGGTTAACTTTTATCGGAAATCTACAGCCTTGGTTGTAGAGAGGGTATATAGCTTATCACTGCTTAAAAAAAGTTAAGAATTTTTTTTTTTAAAATAGAGAATGAGAACATAGGATTGTACCAAAGTTAAACCATATCATTTGCAGAATATGTTTTTAACTATATTTAAAGATGTATTTTCTAATTATGCACTTATATAAACTTTATAGAGATATTTTGGAGGAACAAAAATTCTTACCTGTCCTGTTTTGATGGTTCTGAAATTCCTTTGCCTTTCAAAGACACAGTCGACTAATATGAAGGTATTCAGGATTCAACTCTCAGCTGCACTAGGCCTGGTTGAGGTGACCCAGGCCATCCACCTAACCTTTACATCCCTCCAAGATATAATTTGGTCATTTTAGCTTATGGCCTTTTTTTTCTCATTAGCAACAGGCCACCAGGCTACGACAGCCGTGGTCCCATGTGTTTATTTAGCAGCACACTCGAAAACTGGTTCCACATTTCCAGTGTGGTCTTAAATGCTGGGAACTATTTGTCAAAGCTTAGCTTTTCTATCCTGCAAGCGACATGCATTCCTGAGGGAGGAAGTATCCGCGTCTCATAAGGAAATGCCCATTCCAGCTAGGGATTATAGAGGGACTAGAGAACACACCAGTTATTTCCATTGGTAGTTTACAGGGTCCAGGTTAATAGGGTGCTAAGTGGCTAGTGGAAAAGTACTGAATGCACCGCACCATCACTGTCTATGGGCAGAAAGGGCTCGTTTCAGGTCAGTGGGACTCAAGCCCCAGCTTATTCATGAACAAAGCTAAGAATCCCTTATTGTTTCCTCCGCAAGGTGTTTTGGATTCAGTACTATCTGCCTCAATGGGCCAAAAGCCTCACTGTAGCCCAAGCCAACATTTGGGGTACCCCACATCTTTATCTTAACACACTCACCTCCTCGGTTCAACAGCAACAGTCAGTCTTGTATTTAAGTTATTACTTAAGCCCTGACCTGGTGCACTAACTACTCTATTGCTCTCCTCTAGTACAGAGTCTTGGAGAGGAGGTCGAGTTTCAGTGTTATATGCAAGGGATACGGTCAACTTTCCCATCCACTACTAATTTTCAGTGGCATATTGAAAAACAAAACCGTTGCCCTCTGAATGGATGGCGTTATTATCATTTGAGGGACGGAGACCGTTTCTGTTGATGTTGTTTACTGTGTTTCTATTTTCTGTGCACTGGCTTTGAGTTTTGAGAGATAATGGAGCCAACACTGTTTGCTAGTGGCAACTCCATTTTTTTTTTGCATTGTCCTGAAGCAAAAGCCCTGTGGAACTCCCTGCCACATCATGCCTAGAAACTAGGCAGCAGAGTAGGCGCATGTCCTCCCTGTGGTCACTTAGCATCTATAGTGGCAGCAAGGAGGACTCTCGCCCATCTGGTTATAGTGGGGGTCAGCTACAGACCATTGCCTTTCTGTCCTTGGCACTGGGGGCAGGCACCCAGGAATTGTAGAACAGCAAGGCAGCAGTGGTCCACTGTTCCAGCTTTCCTACAACTGCCCGGGAGGCTTCAGCATGGGAGCAAGTGTTAGTGGGGGGCATCAGTGGACCATCCACGCCCCAGGTGTTAACCGGGTACAGGCCCCCGGCATGTGGCCCCATCTTTGGAGCCATCCCTGCTGTTCACATCCAGTCTAAGAGGTGTTAGGTTAGGTTGACATTTTCCTAAACAGAAAACTATAAGAATTGCACAATTCACATACTGTTTGAGATCTCTTTTCATTCCAATAACAACCCTACATACAGGCTTGTTTGGCTTTTTGTCAAAATGTCCTGTATTTACCTCCCACCCTGTCTGAACTTACTATTCAGTAAAAACTGCTTTTGTATTATCCACCTACATTCTGTAATTCACATAATCAGACTCAAAGTGTCATACATAAACGCCAAAATCTAATGTACACCTAACATATACTTTGAAGCACTGTACTGAATCTCAGAAATGACATAAGTAACTTGCTAGAATAACTTGCTAGAAATTTAAGCAGCCAAAATGTTAAAGCAATTATCAGAGCATCTGTGAGCATAACCTCTTAGTACACCAGAGATTTTTTTTAACTGTAGCATTAATTATTATGACTGCACCATTTTTCATTTCCTGACATTGTTTTTGAGCAGCCTGGTAGTTGGCAACTGGAGATTTTGAAGAACAGTTCTGGCAAATCCAAAAACAGTTCTAAAGAGTTTCTGATATTGCAGATTTTCCACCCCAGTCATTTTATTCTGCATTTGAAATGTTTATGTAATTCAATAGACACTTTCTATTATTTCTGAAGCAAGAAATTAAGGTAAAAGAAGATATGTGTAAATATAGGGTGTTTGTATTTATAATGCCTAGAATATTTTCTGAATTTTATGTTGGATCACAGAGTCTTTTGATAGCTTGTCATTCTCCTTAGAATGTGTATTTTGAGCAAAAAAAGATTGATATGACTCATATTCACCATATGTTTAGAGGGTGAGTTCCTAGATATGTGCACTCTAGAGGCTAAGCACCTTTTTCAGAGCTGCACTTGCCTTATTTTCTAATCTTCAGTGTGAAAAAGATATAAGAAATATATCCAATTATATATTTGTATTAAAAACAGAAACTATCCACCAACGCTGTGGGAAGCAAAGGAAGGTGCTAGGTGGACAATCTTCAAGTTATTCACAGACAGTAAATCACTGGAGCTTTTTGAAATCATTTACACACCACTTAGAAATGTAACATCCATATATTTTGAATACTATGCATATAATACACTGCAGTACAGTACTATATGTAGACACTCACATTTTAAACTTAGACAAACTGTCATTTTTGGATGGTTTGCCAATTTTGCATCTCTAAAAATGTTCTTAACGTGTTTTTTTTAAAATGTATGAAATAGAATTAATTCTCATTCAGTACAAATGCAGATACACACAGACGCCCATTCTTTTAAAAAGCATCAACATTATCTAGTATGTTTTGCTATCTGCTAGCTACTACTCAAATACATTTCCTGCTCCTTGAGTGTACACTGTGTGTGTTCACGCCAGGAAAATGTACAGCACATTTTATGTGCCATTTAGCAGGCTGTGATCCTGCAAATACCCTTCCCCTACTAAGGAGTCACATCCTGACCCTTTAAGTTGTGTGCAAGGCAAAGGAAAAGAAAATCCCTGCCAGAAATGAAGCTCCTTTAAAAACAAACATGAAACCACTATGATAAAAAATTTGTTTAAAAAGCAAGCCTCAAAGTGACATTCAGTTTACAGTGGGTCTATATTTTTTACTTAGATTGTTGAGAGCGAAACTTGCCTGTTGCTACTGATCACTATTTTCCAGTTTAAATATAAATAAATGTATAGGCTTACTTCTTTAGCAGTTATATCTGCATATATAAGTGTATATACTACCTCAGAGTGCAATTTAGCTACATGCAGATTCCCTCCTTCTCTTCCTCTCCCCCACAGAATATAGATCAGTGTAAACAAAAGGTCCACGCTAAATGAAATGTTGGCTCTCTTTTCACTTTAAAAAAAATATATGAATCTCTAACATTTCATCTAGTTTAGACCTAAAAATATGCATTTTGCTACAGTCTCACCTTTAAGCTTGTCTTGGGTTTGGTCACTTGTTCCAAAGACCTTCATGAAACTAAGAGCCAGCTGTAGGATCTCTCAGTGTGAAGATTTTTTTGAACACCCATAACTAATGAGTCAGGAACTCTTGGGTTTCAGTACCTCACCATCACTATCTCAATGGCACCTTTAGCATCATCCAGATCAACGTCTGGTCCAGTTTCAGGGTTAAATTGCATTCAGCAACACGGTTAGCAAATTTTGTTGCACGTAACTTTGTGCCGCTCTTCAGTATTCAGGGAATCTAAAATCTTAGTGGAAATTTTGTATTTTGCTTTTTTACAATTAAGAACAAAGGTACTTGCAAGAAAATTCAACACCGCTATGTAGAAGTAAACTTTACAAATGCTCCACCTTTCTCCCAAAGTTCTTACCTCTCTTCCGTGCCATTTGGGGTGTGGACAAAGAGCTTTGGGGAGGAACCGAAAACATCAGCAGCACTGACTGTGCACCAGTTCAAACATGCAGAAAAGATGTACAATCCTTTCCATGGTACAATCCTTTCCCAGAGCATGTCTGCATTGGTTCTCTGGCAGGTCAGTTTGCCCTACGGAGCCTTTCTACAGCCTTGCAGATACATAAAGGATGGCAGCCCATCCATCTGTGTACTGTTTTCAGCCATGGGACAGACTGGACAATAGATCTTGCAATCCGCTCACCTACGAGGTTTGCCATCTCCCATTCAACCTCTCCATCCCTATAGAATAACCGTATGATCACCTCCTACAGGAAACATCTAAAAGGTTTTGATAATTGCAGGGGGAGGAGAGGGGCGGGGCAGACAGTTTAATTTAAATTGTACTTTACACAAACTGAGATATTAATAGCCACGTAATTATGGGGGGATGGAATCTGTTGATTGCACAAGTGCTGCCGCTTTGATTCACTCACAGCGTTTGCAAAGGGTTGGAGAGCAAAAGACGCCGATCCTCACCTGTTTAGTCAGAACCTAACTTGCTTGCGCTCTGCTCAGAGCACTGCTGTGCAGCCAACATATCCCATGCACTGTCCAGACATAGTTAACTCTTTTAAGAAAGCAAGTGGTGGCGACCTCTCTGTACCCCCTACCATGTGCCACAATGTCGCTTAGCTTTAGATTGCTGTAGTTTCCAATAAGTAAACTGCATCCCGCCTTTGCAAGCACCAGAAACTTAACATGCAGCAGCCTGTAGAGAAAACCTCACACTCCTATTCCACATTAGTAATCACCACCACCACGACTCCTGCACACGCTCACAATCAAGTTACATCACTTAGAGAATTGCCCTATTGCATGTATCAAAGTGAAAGCAACTCCCGCATGTCACTGGTCATCAATACAAAAGGAGTCATCAAAGTGTGAGCCTCGACATAAAGTGCACATATGGTGCAGTCGTGTGCAAGTACAGTGTTCGTACGGGCTGGGAAGCTCCATTCAAAGCCCCCTCCCCCAATTTTGCACATTGCATGCATGTCTGAAAGCATCTTTGGCCTACAGAGGTACTTGAAGGCCCTCAGATGTAACTGCATACACTATATGGAAACAAGCATGCATTTCTGCCGCTGTCTTGGAAAAACACAGTTGTACCATCAAATATTCAAAGATTCTCTCTGGCCTGCTTATCTTAATGCCCTCCTCCACTTCCAATCAGATATTTAAGCTGCAGTATCAGCTTAAAAATACAGTACAAATTGTGCAGATGTAAGACTAATAGATTTCAGTGCCAGCTAACCACCTAACTCTGAGCAGGATAGTAGTCTTAAATACTTTAGATTCACATTTCAAAAGTACATTCCCAGCGTCATGCACTGAAGGTTTTATCACCTTACTGTATAACAGCAACACCCCTAACTAAAACCTAAAACTAAAGTAAAACCAATTTTGGTAATTTCAGAATTTGGTCAGCAGCTGTTTCCAAACTTGGAAGGGAAAAACAACAACAGTTTTGCTTTGAGTAATCTTGTATAGTTGCTTATGTTTATTTAATATCTCTTGATCATCATTTTGAAGTCACGTTGTGCAACAAACTTAAAGGTTGTTGTTTTTTTTTAAAGGGGGGTTAACTCTGAAGTGTCAAATATGTTAGTTTCAGATGGGCAAGGGGAATATCTTTGTAATGGCTAATTTAAAAAAAACAGATTATATTCTTTTTAAATTCTGTCAATTCATGGTGGTACAAGTTAAAAAATGTTACAATATAATACAGTCATTGAGCACATTAAAACTGGTCTCTGTTTTATTTCAAATAATGCAATTCACTATGTTGTAAATGTGCTAGCCATACAATAAGGCTGCATCAAATATTGGTAGGATCCAATATTTGGCTTGTGTTGTGTAAGCCTTCAGCTGGAAACCTGAAGTCATAAGAATGTAAAAGGAACCCCACTGGATCAGGCCAAAGGCCCTTCTCACAGTAGCCCACCAAATGCCTCACCGAGCACACAGAACAAGAAGATACCTGCTTCTTGTGGCCACTTCCTTGCACCTGGCATTCTGAGGCAGCCTACTTATAAAACCAAAAGGTTACACACTCCCATCACGGCCTGTAACCTGTGATGGACTTTTCTTCTAGAAATATGTCCAATTAAATCCCCTTTTAAGGGCATCCACGCCAGACATTGTGGCAAGGAGTTCCACAGACTAATCACACATGGAGTAAAAGGGGAAAAAAAAGATTCTTTCACCTACCTATCCCAGCACTCAATTTTAGTGGATTTTTTTAAGTTGTGGATACAAGTCTCTTCATTCCAACTCATGCAGAGATCCCTCAAACCTCTAGCTGGATTCCAGACCTCCTTGCCCCAGCTACTGACCTCAACTCCTGACCTTAATTCGTGCTTCCTCACTGCCTACTCAGAATGAAGGCTATGGCAGGCTTCTTCGATCAAAGCTCGAGCAAAACAGTGGTATCCGTACTCTTGTTTGCTGAATACTGTTCACTTTCAGGACAAGAGAAAGGCTGTTGTATACAGCAAGCCTTGTGGGACAGGACCATACTACATCCGTGTTCTGTATGATAGATATCACTCTATTGCTGCTATAATGCTGTACAGTTATTGCTTCTGCCACGAATTCAATTAAAGTTACACAACACAAAAAAACATACATGGTGGCCAAGCTAGCAACAGCCGAAGACTGACACTTAAAAAGCTGGCACACTACACAAGAAATCCAACAGTGGATAGGCCATTTGTAATACACACCACACATACATCAGAGCTGGCCTTTAATGATCAATGCTTTGTTGCTCTGTTGTTTCCCTCTTCACAGTTTGAAATCTGACACTTTATCTTGCCAGGAGACCTACAAGATAATTTCTGTGAAATTTCAAGTTGTTTGACATGCCTGCAGTCATCTGCCCATATTTCACACCCGTGGAAAACTGACGATCAGTTTTGTTGACAGTTGGAGAGTGTGTTGGTGGAGTGCCCTTGTGGCGAAGTATTTCAAAAGCCTGGCCTGCCTCTAGTATTCTTTTGATGTCTCTCGAGCCAAAGAGCTGTCATCGGGGATGGGACAAGAAAGGTTGATCAAGTCCCAAATAACGTTTGGCCACTTTTGAATTGTCCCATGATAAAGATCAGCTCAGATAAAGATCAACACTAGCGTTTGATAAGGCCCACTGACAGATGATATGGTTAATAGCTCTGTGTGTGTGTGAGAGAGAGAGAGAGAGAGAGAGACCCATCCAAACCCCCACGTTGGGCTGAAACTAGCCGGTAAAAGGTGAAGGTTTCCCCACAACCGAATGGTCTACTCATGACCGACTGTATGGGGTGGTGCTCATCTCCATTTCTACGCCAAAGAGCCGGCGTTTGTCTGAAGACAAGCTTCCGTGATCATGTGGCCGGCATGACTATGCGCCACATAACGGAACGCCGTTACCTTCCCACCGAAGTGGTCCCTATTTATCTACTCGCATTTTTACATGCTTTCGAACTGCTAGGTTGGCAGGAGCCGGGACAAGCGACGGGAGCTCACTCCCGTCACGTGGTCTCGAACTGCCAACCTTCCGGTCAGCAAGTTCGCAACTCAGCAGTTTAACCCGCTGCACCACGGAAGCATCTCAGAAGATGGTCTGAAACTTTAAAAGTCCGGCGCTGCCATTTGGGGCAGAAAATATTTATTTATTTTAGATTTCTTTTTGGGGTGGGCAGGTAGAGGGAGGCCTGTGCATCATACAACTGAGCGAAATCCTGCATTCATGACAAATGAGGGCTATGGTCAATTGAGCTGCGCTGCTACCACTAACAACAAGCCTAATTGCTAACTGATAGGAAGACCCTGCGGTGAGCGTAATACACCAAAATGAATTGTTAATGCAGTGTGTAAAGGCTGCCAGTCAGGTTGAAAATTGCAGCTCCTGTAATTACTGGTTTGTGCCCCTGTTTCGGAGAGGCTGGCAGAGAAACGGCGCTCTGGACGACCCGCCTGTGGTTCTCCACGTTCCCGCTGCGCTTGGAACCCCTGAGCAACACATTGGCCCATTTTTTGTTGTTGTGAGCCAGTCTGCATCACTATTTCCAGTCCCTCGCTGCTCCGACTTTGAACGCCACTTCAAGCCCTGGAACAAAATGGAGGGCGAGAAACCGGGGCGAGAAGTGTGTTTCGGAAGGAAGTAGGAGAAACGGCGAGCGCATTTGCTCCGATTTGCATTTGCAATGAAAAATGCCTCCAAGGATCCTGTTACTGTATTAATTCACATCAGATGTGTAAACTCTCCAGAGATACAATCAGAGCTTGAACTATATGCAGGAGTCTGTTGCACATGATACTCGGTGCAGCCGTATTGCCTTTTATACATTGATTGACTCCCATCCTCGGCTCCTTGGAAACGGCAGCCAATCTGAAAGAGCCACAGCAGCTGCTGGGATGTGATTTCTGTATGATGGAGTGAAGCTTATTCAGCAATCTTGTGATGATTAAGGTAATAAGGGTAATTTATTGCCTCTTCCGTCTTAGCAATACCTCAAGCCAAAACACAAAACCACAGCTAGGAGGAACGAGAGCCGGTGGGAAAGGCTGAGTGGATACACCGACGGGGACCGAGTCTGCTGTTACCTGCATGCCAGGAAGTAGGCAGTCGATGTGTAATTTATGGAAGAGCTTTAATAAGTACGAAGCTGGAGACACGGAAGTGTGTGGTTAATGTGCCGAGCCAAACACTTAAGGGGCAGAGCATAGCGGAAGAACACCTGCCATGCATGCAGAAGATTCCACGTTCCATCCCAGGCTTGACCAGGTACAGCTGGGAAGGACCCTCTAAAACCGTGGTGGACCACAACCAGGCAGCAAACACTGGCACAGGCAACAGTTCAGGGGGCTACTTTGTTTCCAGGTACCTTGAGAGCTATCAATGCAAAATGGTAGCTTGGAGAGATGGAACCAGTTGGCTTACATCATAATTTACAAGTTATTTCTACACGCATATGCATACACCTTGCAACCCTCAGTTGGAGGAATCCTGGAGTAGATGATTAGAATCAGCCACAGTTGTACAACCTGACCTGCCAACCTCCCAGCCCTGGTTCAGAAGGTTCCTGGAGAGAGGGAAAGACCACCCTAAGCTTTTGGGGACAAAGACACTGTGAGCACAACCCTAAACTGGAGTTAGGCCGGCATAAGCTAAACCAGCAAAGTTTGGCCAGCACAAGGGCCACCGTAAGGCATGCTTGGACCACTCTCAGAGTCAGGGAGGATGGCGCACGTCTGTGTGCTGGCCTCTCTGACTCTGAGAGTGGCCCAAACATACTTTATGGTGGCCCTTGTGCTGGCCAAACGTTGCTGGCTTATTTTATGCCGGCCTAACTCAGTTTAGGATTGCGCCCTGTGAATGCAACTCCATACCTTGGCATTGCAATTTAACAGGCACAAGTGGTATGGAAAGACTATTTTGTCACTCCGCACCAGTAAAAGAAGCTGCCTCATACCACTGAACCAGGCAGAGGGTATGCAAAGGGGTTAAATCTGGATCATTCTACACTCTATATCTGGTACTTTGCATCTACTGTCGCCTTTCATCGAAATATTATGCAAAATGGGTAAGTACAAATAAATTAGCATAGACAAATCTTGGCTGGCAATATCCTCCACAGGTTCAGTTTATGGTAAGTTTCACCAGTAAGTCATCGACTGTTTCTCTTGTGCGCCTTCTCGGTTTGGTTCTTGGGGTGAGCCTACCTATGAACATATGGGATATGGAAGTTTAATCAAATGCAATGTCTATCCTCAGAGTCGCTTCATAAATATTTATTCTTGGAGCATATTGCCTCATTACGTAATGCCAATTTCATAATTACTTCATTAAAGAGTACGCACACTCTGGGATGCTTTAACCTTTATGGGAAGGAAGCAATAAGAATCTTGGAATTTGGAATTAGTGGGGATCACAAACCTTGTTATGACTCTCCTTTAAAGACTGCCAAGAATCATAGGAGACTTGCCTGCATATGCCTGCCTCTATCGTATCAAAGAGCACAGAGGGATGGACTGTTAAAAATGGAATGTATGCACCATCAACATTTACTGGCAGGATAATACCTCCTAGCCTTAGGTCTCTGACACCTGGTCACTCCTCATGCAAACAACAAAATCATAATTGGGCTGGTCACCCAATTTGCTTCAACTTATTCCATTAAACGTTGTGTGAGTTCTAGCCGATTGACTAAATTTGCACACAAGAAAAGCATTTTGTGGTTGTTGAATGTGTATGCCACACTAGGAATCACAGAAGAGATGCTCCCCTCCCTTCTCTCAGGGCACAATCCTAACCTGGAGTTAGGCCAGCACAGTTAGGCCAGCAAAGTTTGGCCGGCACAAGAGCCACCGTAAAGAATGTTTGGACCACTCTCGGAGTCAGGGAGGATGGCGCACATCTGTGTGCTGCCCTCTCTGACTCCGAGAGGGGGCCAAACATACACTACAGAAAGTTTTGGGGTTTTTTTTAGTCTTGGACAAAAATGCCTGGATTTTGCATGTCCGGATAAGGGATAATCTACCTGTACAAATCACCACTTCTCTGAATCAGAATATCAACACGACATATTATTTGCCATAATGAGTGTTTACACAGCACAACATGCCTCTCTAGATACGTTAATTTCTCCTTTTGACCGATAGCTTTCCTATAAATCAAAACACTGTGAGGTTTATTTGCCGTGTGTGTGCGTGTGTGTGCGCGCATGCACACCCCACCAACCTCTGCCAAGTTGTACCCAGAAACACTGGCAAGGGTGCCCCTGTTTGAGATACAATCCAATTGGCTCAGTGCTGGGGACTTCAGAAACAGAGTAAAAGCTCTCCGGGCAAAGGTTTCGCCAACAATATTAAAGCCACTTTCAAATTATATTTAGGTCTAGTAAAAGCGGTATTTTTCTAAAGTCCATCATCTTTAAAGAGGCTCCGACTTTATTATTAAAGAGAAGCCCTTTCATTGCCCAATGATAGATAAGCCTACCACCTTACTCTGCAGTCATTAAACACACACCAAAGTGTGATGCCTGATAGAATTAATTGAAATACTTAGGACTTTCCTTAAGCTGGAGCTCCTCCAAGATATCACATCCCTAATATTAATCATGTACTTGAGTAGCTGCACCACGCAGAAAAAAGGGTCGGGGTTAAGTGATTCTGCAAAAATCCAGGTGCTTTCCAGGCTCTCGGAATTGCCCTCTGCACAGTACCTAAATGGTTCTTCTCTTAAAATGTTATTTATAGCGTCGTAGCCACTTTAGAGGAGCGCCAAATCACAAGAGGCATCATCCCTTTCACATAAAGGAAAAGGACTGCGCCGAAGGATAAACCTCTCCCCGTTTTTGGTGGCTTTCATCCAAGTGGGTGATGAAAACCTCCCGTCTCCCTCTCGTACCTTTGTGTTTGGGGGCTGAGTGGAAAACCTTGAAGTGGAAAACCTGCAAAATGCACAGCGCACTTCATACCCTGGAGGAGGAACATGCAAGTAGCAGCCCTCATGATAGCATAGAAGCAGCTTACAGCTATGAGGCTTGGAAAGGCTTCAATGTCGCAGAGCTCCGGCAAGGAGTCACTCAGACAACAGAGATTAGGGTAGCAAGAACTTCTGTATTCTCAGAAGAAGGCTGCTTGCAGCAAAGAACAGGTAACAGGTACAGCAAAGCTCCTCCAGCAGCAACATTTACATCTCCAGCAACTGACCACAGGTGTTTCTGGTCTGGATTAAATACTCCAGCATCCGATCAGATGACCTCATCCCCAGGTTGAAGCTGAGTCACAATGACTCAGCACTTTACTGCTGGTCTGCTAGGCCTGAACGACTCAGCACTTTACCCCCTGAGTCGGCCTAGTGCTAGACCTTTCCCCATTCAGGCCTGTAAATTTCCAGGGACTTACTTCAGTATCCCAACACCTCAGCCTCTCCTGACAAACACAACTCTGAGAGGTTTTATCTGACTGAGACGGAAGCTCTAAATTCACCCATGATTTTGACGTAGGCAGGGCAGTTCCCTTTGGAACAGCAGTCTCCAAACTGGAGAACTGGACAGCAGGGAAAAGCTTCCCCTGCACAAACGGCACTTTCTGTTCTGCCAGGGAAGCTCTGAAAGACCCCAGGGGTCTTTGATGTAGTTTAATAAATAACAATACAGACCCTAACAGAAGAAGCAATCCACCCAAGTTCTCAGTTCTGTTCCTTCCAGGGGAAGGAAGGCAGAAACATGGCATTTTCCTACATAAAAGGTAAAGGTTTCCCCATGACCGAATGGTCTAGTCGTGACCGACTGTAGGGGGCGGTGCTCATCTCCGTTTCTAAGCCGAAGAGCCGGCGTTTGTCCGAGGACAAGCTTCCATGGTCATGTTGCCGGCATGACTATACACCAAGGTGCATGGAACGCCGTACCTTCCCACCGAAGTGGTCCCTATTTATCTACTCACATTTGTACCTGCTTTCGAACTGCTAGGTTGGCAGGAGCTGGAACAAGCCACGGGCGCTCACTCCGTCACGCAATCTCGAACTCCCAACCTTCCGGTCAGAAAGCCCAGCAGCAGCGGTTTAACCTGCAGCACCACCCCGTCCCTTTTTACTTTCCTACATACAAGGTGGTTATTGGGAGACTGCAGGGACAATTTATCTGCCCCACCGTAACTGCTACATCTCTTCCTCCCGAAATGAAGTCTAGCCGGTCTCTCTCTACTCTGTCTCTAGGTTGGAGATAGAATTTGTACAATCCACTGGCTCACTCCCAACTCTTCCCTTCTGTTCCATGCTTTGCTATACAGAAGACCAGGGTTTGTTTGTTTTTAAAGGAGAGCTTTCCTTCCTCTTGAAGCTTTCCCTGCTTCAGAAGTCTTCACAGTAGGTAGCAAATTTCATTTCCAACATGTCATCTGTGCACAGTATTTGAAAACAGTGTTTTGTTTAAAAACACCGGTATTTTTTTTTTTAAGCCTAATATACGTGCTCGGCATTTTGCTGAAGAGTGACAGTATTTGTAACGCATCGTATCACAACCGAAGAAGCCACTGAAACGCCTAATAAGGCCGTTTCTCTGCAGCCGGTAACAGTTTTGTAGAAGTGCCGCGACTGTAAACAGAGATGTAAGGAAGATACTAGCGAGAGCAGTCGAGAAGGGGACAACTCCCCTCGGCTTGTGACAACTCCCACAACCACACCCTTGTGTGAGACTAGGAGTGGGATCTGCTGCAACAATCAACTTGAAGAGACAACAGGTCTTTTTTTTTTTAGATTTAGAAACCTCTATTGGCATTACACTTACAAACAAAGATAAGTACAAGTGAAAAAAAAAAGTTTCGGCTATGGGGTAAGTGAGATGGTTTAAGCTTTGGGTTTAGATTTGGATACTGCTAATAAAAATTCCGCCACCAAATAAGTAATGTCCGTCGAATAATCACTAAGAAGTATAACAAGAGGGGCAGTAAAGGAAGCAAAGAGGGAAGAGAGAAAGGGTTCAAGTAATTTGGTTCTTAAACTTGTATGGGCAGGACAACGAAGTAAAATATGATCTACAGTATCTGGCTCAGATACACAAAAGTAGCACAATCTATTATGGCGACAACAGGTCTGTTGTCAAGGATCTTTGCTCCCCCAAATTAATGCACTTTTCCACCACCATCAACCCATATTAAGTAATAACTTTCACTCTGTTTCAACCCTGTTTTGCCAACGCTGTCCTCTTGCCTACTCATTCAACACCCTTACCAGACCAAGGATATGAACTACAGAATACTGAGGGTACAATCCTAACCTGGAGTTAGGCTGGCACAGTTTGGCCAGTCCAAGGGGCACTGTAAAGCACATTTGGACCGCTCTCAGAGTCAGGGAGCACAGTGTGCGTCTGTGTGCTGGCCTCTCTGACTCCGAGAGTGCTCCAAACATCTTTTTATGATGTCCCTTGGTTCTGGCCACACTTTGCTGGCCTACTTGTGTCGGCCTAACTCCAGGTTAGGATTGCACCCTGAATCAGTGGATACTGGAGCACATTGCGACAATGATGAATTAATTCGCTTACTTTGCCTCCCAAAACAACAGGTGCTGTTTTCTGCAAACGCTAAAGTTTGCTGCCTGCCTGGGATAAATGGGTCAGTCTCTATGAAAAAAAACGCATGGACACAAATCTGACACCTGAAAGGACAAGACTGTGGATCCAGTAGGAAAACAGCTCTAATACCCCAGACACTGAGCAGATCATAAAGTGACAGTTCTTCAGCCAAAAAACTTGAAAGGGGGACTTGACCGAGAATAAGCCAAATTACAGTTTAAAACAACTCAGGCCTTCACAGAGACAATGGCTTATCATCCCGTTAGAGTTAATTAACTTGGGAGGTAGTTGTCACCATCTGTGAATTGTCACCATGTTTATCTTTTTTTTTTTTAACTTGTCACGCGACCAGCTATGTTTTCTTGCAATTGACAAGAATTTTTCTTCTGTAAAAAAATAATTGGTGTATATGTATGTGCAGCCTTAGAGCACAAGCCTATCCATGCTTACTCAGAACTAAGTTACATGGTGTTCAGTGGAACTTACTCCCCGGTAAGTGCACATGGGATTGTAGCCTCACAGTCTCAATCCTACTGCAAAGCAGTCCCGAGGGAGAGAAACAAACGTTCCCTTACCTTGAGGACCTCTCGTGACTGCCCCCTACTGCGGATTACACTTTTGACACCCGGTTGGTACAACTGCATGGGCACTGGAAGGTTGGATCGGATTGGGCCCTTAATCAGCACAGATGCAACAAAGGAGACTTGTAGTGCTTTCAGGACTAAGGGATGCATATTAGCATATGCTTTCTTGGAGCGAGCGCATTATTTTAGCATGTCTTTACCTGGCCGGACGTGGTGGCACAGCGGGTTAAACCGCTGCTGCTGGGCTTCCCGACTGGAAGGTTGGGAGTTCAAGACTGCGCGATGGAGTGAGCTCCTGTCACTTGTCCCAGCTCCTGCCATCCTAGCAGTTCGAAAGCACCTAAAAATGCGAGCAGATAAATAGGGACCACTTCGGTGGGAAGGGAACGGCGTTCTGTGCGCTACGGCGTAGAGTCATGCCGGCCACATGACCACGGAAGCTTGTCCTCGGACAAAACGCCGGCTCTACAGGCTTTGAAACAGAGATGAGCACCACCCCCTACAGTCGGCCACGACTAGACCATTCGGTCGTGGGGAAACCTTTACTTTTACTTTACCTGGCTGGCCATAGGACCAGGTGCTCAAACCGTAAAGGTGTGGGCTACCTCCAGCCCCCGTTTCCAGGTTCCCCACAGCCTGCGGCCAAACAGGCCCTTTGCTTTTGCTCAACTGCAACAGGGTCCGCGCTGGACCAAAGAGACACAGCTGCGCACCGTTTCCCCGGTGAAGGGATGCTTGCTTTGCACACGTCGCGAGCCAGACCCTCTTGTCAGCCTGTCTCGGAGGAGCTGGCCAGAAAAGCGGTGCAGATGTGCAGACATCCATGTGGAGGAAAGGAGCAGATCCTGGCGGCAGAAAGACGCTGGCAGCGCATCAGATTGCTTCAGCACATGCCCAACGTCATGCTGTCTGCCCATGAGGACAAAAATACTCCCACGCAGCCCACAGGTGCAGGCTGGTGATTTGTTTGTCAGAGCACTTTTTTTTTTTTGCTTTTCGGAGGCTGGGACTGCGGCTCCCGTCAACCGTACTCAAAGGTTGAGATACAGAAGGAAGATTCTGCAGGCACTTGGCAACTGGCTGCACTGCTCTGTGCTCTGGAGCCGAACGCGGTAGGTGGGACTAGGCAGAGGATACTCCCTGGTGCAGAAAGCGACGTTTTTTTCCCAGTCCAAAAGCCGGTAAAACTGAGTGAGAAGCTGCAGAAAAATGTTGCTGCTGCAGCTTGCAGTCTAGGTCGGGATTGTGATGGGAAAGGACGGCTCCGTTTTTGCAGCGTGCTGACCTTCTGCCACAGACAGGCTGCACACGGGTCAAATGCCCCAAACCCCTTCATGCTTCAGCAACAAATTGCTGTGGCACCTTAAAGGTGAACAAATTTACTGTGGCGTGAGCTTCCGAAGGCTAGAACTGACTTTGTCAGAGGCAATATCCTTCGAAATCACTCTCTTATGTGTGAAGAAATGTAAATGCGTATTGGCGTGTGTACAAATGTAAATACGGTTTGGCTTGTACATACAACTCCCCCTCAATATTTATTTACGCTCCATCCTTCAGTTTCACAACTGTCATGATGACTGATGGATTGATGGATGGATGGATGGATTGATTGATTTCCCACCTTTCCTATGCCAACGCAAACCCCCAAGGCAGCTTAAAAATTCCATATTAAAGTATACAATACATGAGACAAATAAAATCATCAATAAAATATTTAAGCCACGGGAGGGCAACTATCTACTCAAAAGCATTATTATAGAGGCACACAGAGAAGGCATGAACCTATCACCCGAACGCCAAATGAAACAAAAACATTTTGTGCCCTCGCCCAAAATCCATGAGGAAGGGGGCATAAGAACTGCCCCCTGGACCAGGCAGAGGGCCTGTCTAATCCAGTTTCCTGTATCTCTCAGTGGCCTACCAGATGCCTCAGGAAGCACATAAGACAACAAGATGCCTGTATCCTGTTGCCACTCCCTTGTTTCCGGCATTCTAGAAAAAAGGCGCCTGAGGGGGGACATGATTGAGACATACAAAATTATGCATGGAAGGGATAGAGTCGATAAAGGGATGTTCTTTTTCCCTCTCTCAAAACACCAGAACCAGGGGGCATCCACTAAAACTGAGGGTTGGGAGAGTTAAAACAGATAAAAGTACTTTTTTACCCAGCGGGTAGTTAATCTGTGGAACTCTTTGCCACAGGAGGTGGTGATGGCATCTGGTCTTGATGCCTTTAAGAGGGGATTGGATGGATTTCTGGAGGAAAGGTCCATCGTGGGCTATAGGCAATGATGGATTGTGCAACTTCCTTACAAAGGTGGTGGGCTACTGGTATCGGGTGCAAGGGAGTGGCAACAGGATGCAAGCATTTTGTTGTCTCATGCCTCCCTGGGGCACCTGGTGGGCCGCTGTGAGATGCAGGAAGCTGGACTAGATGGTCCTTTGGCCTGATCCAGCAGGGCTCTTCTTATGTTCTTATGTTCTTATTCTGAGGTAAATATGAAGTAAATAAAACAGAATTTGCTATCCTAAGAAAAGCCCTGCTGGATCAGGCCAAGGGCCCATCTAGTCCAGCTTCCTGTATCTCGCAGTGGCCCACCAGATGCCTCAGGGAGAACACGAGACAACAAGATACTTGTATCTCGCTGCCATTCCCCTGCATCTGACATTCTGAGGTAGCCTACTGACCCTCACAGAAACCTACTGAACTCACCATCCCTCTCTCACCAGTCTAGGCAGTCCTCACCAGTTCTCAGAATGGAATTCCATAATACAGAATTCCATAATCGTGGTGCCACTACAGAGTAGGCTTGCCCTCAGGCCATCATCATTCTAAAGTGGGATGAAGGCAGCTCTTGAAGGAGAGCCCCATTGGATTATTTAAGAGGGTTGGTCTGAATGAATGGGCAAAGGTGGTTCCTCAGACAGCCTGGACCTAAACCATGAAGAGCTTGATTCTAATTACTACCCTGCCAACAGCAGACGTGGTAAGAGCCACTAGTTTAGATGGTAAGAGGAATGAGCAGTGATCAAGGCCGTTTCGGACGAGGTGAAATCGAAGTCTGGTGCCCCAGCCTCAAGGGACTTCCCTCCCCACACTGGACACAACAATGACAGCACCTCTGAGGAGACATCACAGCTCCTTGGCAGTCTTTCCACTTGGCCACGAAACAAAGAGAAATGCGAATACAATGTCACGTTCCAGCCATCCATCACCCTAACCAGCTCGGGTATATGTCATTTGTATAAATTTCCCTCCAGCCATTTGTCTGTCTCTTTGCACTTTCAGCGTGTAATCCATTTTGCTCTGGATGCTGTCCTACGCAACCTAATTCCCCCACAACTCACCACAGGGTCCGGACTGATGCCAACAGATGCCGAACAACCCTGATCAGAGTGAAGCAACTAGCAAAAACACGCGGAGCCCACGGAGAAACAGAAGAGCGACCGCATCGGGCTCTCAGCCACGCTACCTGGATTGAATTATTCAATTCAACCTGCGTACTGAGCAGGTGGTGAGAAACTGCTACTTACTTAGGCAAACTGGACTGCAGTGAGCAATAGACACAACCGAGAGGTTGCAGGTCACGGGAGCCAGACTCTTAAACCACCATGAATTACACAATTGACACCTGCTTGATTATTTTGCAGAATTTCACGTGGGGTCAAGATGCTGATTTTTTTTGTTTTTTAAGAGACGTTTAGGAGTGACAGCAGAGGGTACTGGCAGGGTGTGAGGGTGCAATCCTAACCTGGAGTTAGGCCAGCAAAGTTAGGCCAGCCAAGTTTGGCTGGCATAAGGGACACCATGAAGTACTTGGACCAGTCTCAAAGTCTCTGGACCAGCACACAGATGTGTGCCATCCCCACCCTTCAGGGGTTCCACATTACATTATTATCACTGATATTAAAGTATGTGTGGACCACTCTCGGAGTCAGAGAGGCCAGCACACAGAAATGCACCATCCTCCTTGACTCCGAGAGTGGTCCAAACGCCACTCCCTTGTCTCTGGCATTCTGAGGTAAATTTCTGAGGTAAAATTCTGAGGTAAATAAAGCAAAGTCTGGCCAGCACAAAGGACACCATCAAGTATGTTTGGACCACTCTCGGAGTCAGAAAGGCCAGCACACAGACAGGTGCCATCCTCCCTGACTCCGAGAGGGGTCCAAACATGCTTTACGGTGTCTTTTGTGCCAGCCAAACTTTGCTGGCCTAACTGCGCCGGCCTCACTCGAGGTGAGGATTGCGCTCTTAGTAAGCTTGCATCCCAGTCCTGTCCTCAAGCAGCAGATTTCCGTGTATGCTGGTGCAAACGCAGCTCTGCTGGAGCAGAAGTTCACTTACTGATGCATATGCTATGGACACTGGTTCGAGGCAAGAAAAGCATTGCATCAACGTAGCACAAATGCTGGGGCAGTTCTGCCTAGCAAAGCACTTAAAACAAGGAGGACTGAAACGGAACGTGGAGAAAAGTGGGGGAGCGGAAGTACACCACACACACACCTCCCTTTCGACAGCACACACACTCCTGATGCCTGGAGAAAACATTATTCCCCCCCTTCCGCCTTTATTAGCGAATAAAAAGAAAATAAAGACAACCAAAACAACTCATTCTATAGAGGTTTCCTCCATCTAGCGCAACAATAACCTGCTTTGTAGAATAGCTTCTGTTTCCACAATCCCATTTCCCAATACAAAGAATTTGGTGCTTTTATCATTTCATAGCTGTTTACTAAGGGCGGGTTCATCACAATGCCAGCCTTGCAGTTTAGAATAAGATATATATATACTTGCTTCATGCTTTAGGAAAGAATGTTACACTCTGTAACACAAACGTTGCTCATGTTGAATTTTTAATGTTCAGAAGCGCCGATTCCAATCTTTGTTGTTGTTTGTACTATCAAAACTTTTTTTCAGTTATCTTAAATTTTGCCTTTGCATCCTATTGTCTATTGCATTGTAATACACATCATCTAATACCACAGTGGCTAAACTATTTATGTGATGCCAAAAACAGAGGCTTTTTTTTTTTTTTTGAAATCAGTGCACCAGAATTAACAAAGAAACCTCAAACAAATTCGGATAAACACAAAATTGTTCAAATTTTGTTATAACTCTTCTATGAGCCTACTATAATCCCAAGTGAGCGTTAACCCCCCAAAATGACAAATTGTGCCACCTCCTCATTCCTCCAGCCATCGTTCCATTAAATCCCCCTCAATCTCCATATGCCTTTGTGCCTGATTAATTATGGGCCATCGTCCTTCATTGTCAGTGTTTAAGTGACAGTAATTGTCCCAAATTGAATGCATGACCTCGGTTTTTTGCCTTGTTAAGCGCACCCAAGAAGCAATGGGTTTGCTCTCAGATCCATCACAGAAACAAACGTGTGGCTGTTCGGTTCCTCTGTTCTGTGATGAGGAGCTGATAAGGACGATTCATGGCTTGTACTGCAAGGCGGGTCTCAGAGGCCTGTATCTGATCTAAAGTCATGGAAATCAAGGGAATGCCTCTATGCACCAGTGCACAGGTGATGTGGAAGTGAGCCAGCATCCACATCGCTGGCAGGTGACGTCGACCTTTGTTTCCATGCAAGGCTTCCTGGAGCGAACCGGGAACGGTCAATACGCATTTGGAAATCTAATTACTGAAAACGGGATTGTATGTTAGAAACAAAACGATGAACAGGAATGAACGGAAATGATGAGAGAAGTGGAAAATGAGGGCATCTGATCTGACTCCGATGGCACATGGAAGGGCTCCTTCCGATTTTCAAGGTTTGCAAGAACTTTTTTTGCAAGAACATTTGCAAGAAGATCGTTTGCAAGAACAATTTTCAAGGTTTGCAAGGTTAGCATGGGTTTGCTTATCAATTTGCCTCCACTTTTTTCAGTTTAAAAATGCGGGAGTTCATGTTGCTGAAAACCTACCAGAGAGAGAGAGGGAGAGAACATTTCCCCAGCAGCACATCACCAGCCCCGCCTCAGAAACGGCACGGTTCCCCATAGATTCACCCTGGCAACCCTACGCAGGCCCGTGTTTTCTGCAGCAAAGCAGCTCTCCATTTCTGCAGGCAGCTGCACGGCCACGGAATGCCCAGAGACATTTATCTGGCCACTTCTCCGAGACATTTCTGAGAGGGGGAGAGGAGAGAGCAGAGAAGAAGCACTTGCAGAGTAAGGACATGGGGAAGACACAGTTTGAAGCACACCCAGGTAGTGTGACAAACAAGGTCCAAGTGCCTACAACAAGGCCCTGGGATGCTGCAAGGGTGTAAAGCACCCTGCTGAGCTTAAATGTGCTAATTCCACTTTGCTGAGCAGAGAGACAGACCTGCCTCCTTGTTTATTTCTCACAGAGCAGCTGTTTACACAAAAGATCCTGACGAGGCTGCAAGGAGATTTTCGGCACCTCTTAAAACAGCTAAGATGCTCCGGAATCAAGTTCACACACCTCCTGCGGTTCCTGTTCTGGCTAGAAACAGGTTGTTGTTGTTTTTCCTCCTTTCTCTTAGCTCGGTGGCTTCCCAAATGTTTTCGACTGTCAGCTCCCTTGACCGACTGGGCTGTTGGCCGCAGCTCTCCATTAGGATTTTAATACATGTATTTTAATAATAAAATAATTATAATCCTATACATTGTATAGGGCAGCGGTTTTTTTGCAAGGATTCCGCAGCTCCCCAGAGAGCCACAGCCCACGGTCTGGGACGGCTGCCTTAGCTGATAAAATAAAAAAGGTCAGTATGGTGCCATCTTTGTTATCAAGAACTGGGGAAAGAGACTGAGAGTGCAATCCTCACCTGGAGTGAGACCGGCTCGGTTAGGCCAGCAAAGTTTGGCCTGCACAAGGGACACCGTAAAGGATGTTTGGACCATTCTCAGACTCGGAGAGGCCAGCACACAGATGGGCGCCATCCTCCTTGACTTCGAGAGTGGTCCAAATGCGCTTTACGGTGGCTCTTGTGCTGGCCAAACTTTGCCGGCCTAACCATGCCGGCCTAACTCCAGGTGAGGCTAGTGCTCTTAGTGATCTCATGAAATTACTAAATATGTTGTGCCTGGGTAGACTCAGGAGATTCTAGATTTGTTCTGGAGATCTAAAGAGACACATTATGTGTTGTGTGGCTGGAGTATGGCTGACTCTCCCACTTTTAATGGGCAATAGCCTCCCTCTCCTCCATGCCTCCAAAGACAAAATAGCAGCTGAGCTACCATCCACGTTAGGGCATCCATCTCATCTTTTAAAATGCAATAGGTCCTTCCCCTTGCATTCTGCCTTTCCTGTGTTGCGACAGGCCACAGACAGACGTTAAAAAATAAAAAAAAATAAAACCCAGAAATCAAATCAGGCCAAGGTTTAAGAGAATCATACAAGAAGCCCAATCAAATCACTGCCGAAGGTAGGACTCCGGGGGAGTTGCCAGAGAGTTGCTCTCGCTTCTGATTGAGTTAGCACAGCCACAAACAAAATAAATATGGAACTGCATTTGCTTTGGCAGAATACAGGTGAAATGCGCATTGACAAGTGATGCTTAATTTAGAGGGATGAGACTTTGACTCCACCACCTCAAGAAAGTGCTTGCTCTTGCCAGCCATGCGGTGTGTTAAAAAGACATACATAGCACAGCTTCGTGTGCTCATTTTCTGAGACTGAATTTTGTTCCTTCTGGAGAGAGAGAAGGGGGGGGGGAATGCCCCTGGTTCCTTTGGCATCAGAACTGAAAATCCAGTTCAAACCTGGGTGAGACTAGTAAAAGCACACTATCTGAAGACCAGATTAGTTATTCTGGAATAAACAGAAGTCTTTTTCTCACTGAATTCCACCAGTTTAAACTAGTTGGAAACTAGCAATTTCGTTCCTGGAAACCACTCAGATGTCCGCCCTTCTGAAATTAGCTTGCAACCCATTGGTGGGTCCCAGCCCGCAGTTTGGGAACCACTGCTATAGAACCAAACTAGACTGAGGGCAACCAAAGCCAATTAAGAATGAGGGAAATGTGGTGCTTAATTGCCTTCACTCTGAATTGACTTCAGTTTTCCCTCACCTTCACATAGCCAAGACGATGGGCAGGTGGTATCATGGTGGCATCACATGACTGACCCCTGACTGCGGTCTCCAAACTAGCAAAAGGCTTCCCCCAGCCAACAGCGCTTACTGTTCCACCAGGGTGCCCCAATAGTTGCGCTGGCCAGATGTGCTTGCCCAGATATCTGGATGCAAAGGATGCTGGATGGGAGGAATCCAAGCAGCTGGCTGGAGAGCCTTTTGGATGCACATGGAGGGGCTCTGCAGTGGCTCTTGTGTGGAACGCTAAGTGCCATTCACCCAAGGGAAGGATAGGATGGGTGCCAGATCTGGCCTGCAGGCCAAAGTCTGGAACACCCTGATTTAATGGAAACAAAAATACTACCAGCACAGCTAATACCGTGACCAAAACCAGCAAGAATTTGATGCAGCTCTGATTCTTAATGGGGACATCTGCAGAGAAATTTGCCACCGGAATGTCTTGTTGTTGTTGTTCAGTCACTAAGTCGTGTCCGACTCTTCGCGACCCCCTGGACCACAGCACGCCAGGCTTCCCTGTCCTCCACTAGCTTCCGGAGTTCACCCAGTTTCACGTTCATCGCTTCGGTACCGGAATGTCTATAGCCACATTAAGCCAAACATACTGTATAGTTCTCAGACAAGCGTATTGCAGAAATCCTTGACACAGTTTTCATTTCCTATTTCTACGCTACTCCCCAACAACCACTTTGGGTTCACAGAGTGGCTATCCACAACAGCAAGAGTTACCGACAATTCAATATAGAAAAATATCATCATTCAAGAACAATTAAGCCCCCTTCCCAACCAACTTCCATTAACTTGTATGAAGAGACCCCCAAACAATAACTCAATACACTACATCAGCAATTAGGCGATAGTTGTACTCTGAAGAGCCCTTAGCATAACAGGCAATCCAACCCTTCTTTAAAGGGGACCCTAATCTCAGGCAACGACGTGAGAGATAATAGAAAACAAGGGAGACGCAAAGCATTGCATTAAACAAGCCACCATCTGGTTTGGGCTTGTTTTTATTTTAATGCCGCAGCTGCACTGCAGCCTGATCAAAATATTGGGACCACGGCCCAGACGTCGAGTCTAATCCTTTAATATAACACCACGATCCAGCCTTAAATCTCCTGCCCACCCTCTTTTGAAGCTGCTAAGGGCCCTGATAAAGTATAGGGCAGTGGTATTCAAACTGTGGGTCCCGACCTGATGTCAGGTGGGTCGTGGAAAGCTGGGAGCAGCCATCTTGAAATCTGCAGACCTGACTCTTGTTCCATTCCTTTTGTGAGTGCTAACAGGTTGAATTTTCAAGGGAGCGTTGCTTTACATTTGGTTTTTAGTTCAGTGCTTTTACATGGTATTTTGTACCATGTAAGTTCAGTGCTTTTACATGGTCTTGCTTTCTGCAGGCCATGTTTCATGGTTGTTTCATGGTTGTACAATTGCTGCAGTCCAAGGATGCCAATTTGCATTTCAGGAGCGCCATTTTATTATGCCACAAAGACATCACTTCCTGCTGGATGACATCACTTCCTGCCACAACATCACTTCCCGTGGGTCCTGACACAAATGCCATCCCGGTCTAAAAAGTTTGAATACCACTGGGATAGTGAACGTATGCCTAGTTGAACAGCCATTTGTCATACCTTACACCAGGGGATTCGAACCTACGGCCAGAGGGCCACATCTGGCCCGCCAGTTTGGAGACTGCTGCTCTAGAGTACGGATCCTGATTCTAACAGCTCACTGCCCAAACACACTGCAAAATGAGAGCTTCTGGGCAGCACGGCGGAGGCGATACTGCACACCAGTGAAAAACCCGACTCAATTTGGAGTGGCATTTCCCGAGGTGCGCACAGCCGCCCTCTCCTTCGCTGTTCCTCCACAGGAAAAGGAGCATATGGGCCACTCGATAGACAGCCTGATTTTGCTCATTGTCGAAACGCGGCTACCTGTGGGAAGGAGCACAGCAGCTGTTTGCTATTACGCCGCACTGCAGTTTAGAGGAGGAAATGAAAAACACCCTCTCCGGAGCTCACTAAAGTGCGGCTTGTAGCCCACCAGTGGCTCTTTAAAGCGAAAGCTTAGCGTCAGAAGAATCGGAGCCTCTGACGAAAGTCTTGAGAACGGTTCAGAAGCGGCGTTCGGTCTCCCTCTCCAGATAGGAAACGGCAAGTCGCAGCCTGAGCACTCTCCCAAAGCGAGGGACAGGAGAGTCCCTTCCACTCTCCCAGCCGAAAGGCCAACTCTGAAACTGCATGGGGAAATGCCAGCAGCATCTGAGAGAGATGAGAATGCCCTTCTTGATGATGCTTGAAAGTGCAGGGTGTGTAGGGTAAACGTAAGAAGAGCCCCTATGGATCAGGCCAAAGGCCCATCTAGTCCAGCTCCCTGCATCTCACAGCAGCCCACCAGATGCCTCAGGGAACACACAAGACAACAAGATGCCTGCATCTCGTTGCCACTCCCCTGCATCCGGCACTCCAAGGCAGCCTACCTCTAAAATAAGGAGGCTGCCCTAACCATCATGGCCTGTAGCCTGCAATGGACATTTCCTCCAGAAATCTGTCCAGCACCTAGGCCAGATGCCATCACAAGGGTGGCACCTTTGCTCTGCAGAAGGCCCTGGGTTCAATCCCCAGCACTTCCAGGTTGGGCTGGGAACGTTTCCTGCCTGAACCCTTGGAGAACACCTGCCCAACAGAGCCAGCGTTATACGCTGCCGTCTGCATTGTCATGGTGAGCTTACACTGCCTAGGGCTGGGCAATATCCTGCATGTTCTTCAAAGCCTCTCTTGGGGTTTGACATGGCTGAGCAAAGAAGCACATCGCTGGGTGATCCAGGCAGACGATCTCAGCAGTGGGTTGTCAGCAGTGGTGTCATCTAAATGATTTAATAACAGGTACTCACTTTTGATTGGCACGTGTCGGGACCCGCCCACCGGAAGTGACGTCATAAGCCGGAAGTGATGTCGTGGCAGGAAGGGACATGAAAAAAGCCCTTTTTGAGGCCTCAGATGAGTTTAAACTGACCCAACAGTTGCAACAGTATTCCACAGAACCCCCCAGAACATGTGAAGGAGGCCTGGCATCATGTTAAAACCCCAGAGCAACTCATTTTTCAGTGGCAAGGAAAGGAAAGGCTCTGCTCGCTGCCTGCCTGCCTGGCTGGCTCTGAGAACACGCAGGCAACTCAAACATGCAGGAAATTCAAACGTTGCAGAGGGCGGAGTCGACGAGTGGGCGGGCGAATGGGCGGGGCCAGCTGCAATCCTAGAAACCGGTACTCGCGTACCCCCGCGTACCCCCTGCATGACATCACTGGTTGTCAGCTGCTGTAAGAACAGCCCTGCAGGATCAGGCCATCTTGTGCAGCACCTGATGCCCACACTGGCCAACCAGATGCCTCTGGAAAGCCGAGAAGTGGGACTTGCGGGTCAGGAGACATCTCCCATGGTTGCCTCCCACCAATGGGTATTCAAGGGAAAGAGAGAGAGAGAGAGAGAGAGAGCGATTGCTTCTGGAAATCAAGCTTCCATTTAGCCATTAATATCTCTCTCCTCCATGGACTTTTCTGAGCCCTCTGCAAGGTCACCTGAGCTACTGTAGCAGCCACCAGCCCCACATCATGCAGCAGCAAACTCCTCACATTAATTTTATGTTGTGCGCGTCCAGGCGCCTATGCAGTACTTATGGAGAGGACCAATCTCTGTGGGCACGTTTCCAGGACCTGAATCCTCAACTGGAATTGGACACGTGGAGCAGTCCGTAGCTAATTCAGCCCATGCTGTATCGTCCCCAGCCAGAGACTGGTGAGACCTCGTTCAGCTTAGCTCAGCTTTCGCTTCTCGAATCTCACCCTCGGGGCATCAGGGCCTGACCCATCCCTTTACACCAGTGGTAACCAAAGTGTGCACTGCAGAGCCCTGGGGCACCACAGCACAGTCACCAGGGCACTGCGGAATGTAATGTTCCTGCTGGCCCTCCCAACCGTTCTCCCAAGCGCCACCATCTTGGATTGCATGAATTCTCATGAGATCCAAGATGGCGGTGCCCAAATCTCATGAGGCAGTGCCTCAGGTCTCTAAGGTCTCAAGAGATTTGGGCATCACCATCTTGGATCACGTGAGATCTCATGAGATTTGGGTGCCGCCTTCTTGGACCACGTAAGGCTGCAAAGGTGCTGTGACCCAGGTAAGCTTGTCAATACACCAGACTTCCTGTATGTAAAGACTATATGTCAAAGGCACCCACTTTTGCGCATCTGGGATAGGAGTCCCGGCATTTTGGAAGGCAAAAAGTGCCTTCCTTGGTGCTCACATCCATGACACACCACTGGAACTGTGCCATGGTTGAACAACTGTGGTCAACATGACCACATGTTGAGCTAGGCAAGAGGACAGCGAAAATGTTGCCATGATGAATTCATGGCTTAATATACCCTTTTCTTTCCTTGTTTCCTGAAGGACCGTCTTCCTTATTTTATCAACATGTTTCAGAGGACAGGAATCCTAAGCATTCCATCTTACTCACCCACAGATCTATGAATGTGCACAGGTTGCATTAAAAATAAATACACAACGAGATGCCCAAGCCCATTTCAGCAAAGACACTCGGCAGCTCTAATGTCAGAGACTCGCACTGCCAAACATCAGACGACAGCTTGGTGAGTGAGCAACAGCCTAAAACACAAATGAAACTTACCTGCATCTGTGAGAGAGGCTGTTTGTTTATAAAAGTTAAGAAATTCCGATTTTACTGCTACTAAACATTTATCTGCCTGGCTGGTAGGAGGACTCCAAAAGGTTCCATTTAGGTTCCTTCTGTTCCAAAAGGGCTCATAATCTTAAAAAAAAATGCAGAACACCACCAGCAACAGCCACTAGAAAAGACACTGTGCTGTAATGCCGACTATATTAACTAACAGAGAATAACGTCTAGCTCATTCTAGGGGGGGTTGTACAGATGTGAAATGAGCCTCTGCTTCATGGGATAGCAAAAATACTACAACAGGATTGATTCGTTTCATCAAAAGGAAGGAAAAAAATGTAAGTAAGACCCGGTTTTTCTTAATATTGCAAAAGGCTCTAAAAACTAGTTTCCCTAATGGAGAACATCTCACCTCTCACCTGGATTTGGATCAGGGAAGGCGAAACCGAACAGCCACACGAGGGAATGTAGCAGCGACAGAACCTTTTATACAATTGAGAGGAGCGGCTCAGATATCCCATTTGTCAGAAAGCTATTTTATTCTTGTCAAATTCTTGAAAGGCTACCATGAAAGTCAGCAAAATAAAAAATAAAAAAAAAATCACAGGCTACAAGAGGGACTCCTTCCTCCCATAGTTTTCCTTTGATCGCTGCAGTTCACAGACAGGTTGCTTTGGGGCTGATTTCCATCTGTGTGTCTAAACAGGGTAATCTTCCGGCACCGAAGTTAGGAGTGGCACGGCTGGAAATGGAAGGTTCAGCGTCAGAAGACAGTGGGACGTCCGAATCGGTATTTCCTGGGTCAGAAATCTGAATTTGAGAGGCTTGTAACGATGGCACCGTCCAATATTGCTAGGCTAGGCTATTATTACAGGCCTGAAAGTTCTTCTCCAGCCTAGATATAGCATGTGTCTCCCCTCCCAGTCTTTGCAGACCTGTGTAGGATACAGTGCAGGCCATGCTGCCTGGCTGTACTGGTGCAGGGTTAGGATTGCGCTGTTAGTTCTGCAACTGAGCTACTGTCCTCGACACCATCAATGGACACAGAGCAAGGAAGACCCCAGAAGGAAGATGATAAACTTGGCCCTGCATTGGGTATACGCAGTGATGTCATTCAGGGGGAACGGACCAGAACGGGCGTTCCGGATCCTAACGGACTCCGTGGCTGGTTCCGGGTTCCCGACAAGTGCCAATCAAAAGTGAGTTCCTGTTCCTAAATCATTTGAATGACACCACTGGGTATACGGCATCGCAGGGCACCAACACGTCCACAAGTGGAACTATCAGGCAGGCAACTGGAGCGGAAGAGCCGCTACCTTCCCAGAAAAAGCTTTTGCGATCTGATTCTGCAGATGGCATAGACCGGCACCCATACGATGGCGCGCCTGGAATGCCCTGCTAGGACAATGTGGTACAGTCCACGTTCCATACTTCCACTAACCGTCCAGCGTTTTCGGCTCAGTGCTATCATCAATTGCTAACTGGACAAGAGGCACTTTTTCCAGTGGTGTTCCTCTTATATTTAGCAGGGGGAGAGTAACTGTCCCTCTTCACCCCTGCGCAGTCTTTCTAGTGGCTGTTGCTGGCGGTCTGCCTTTTTTTAGATTGTGAGCCCTTTTGGGACAGGGAGCCATTTAACTTTATTATTACTATTTGCCTGTAAACCGCTTTGTGAACTTCGTGTTGAAAAGCGGTATATAAGTACCTGTTGATTGATTGATTGATCTCGCATTTATTTGAAGCGGTGGAAACGAACTATAATCTGGCCAACACACTGACACAGCTCAGAAAGCAAAGAGGGATACAAAATAGAGGCCAGAAGATAGAAAGAAAGAAAATCAAGGCAGCTACATGTTGTCTTCTTTGCTAAGTCAACATGAGACTTGCTTGTAACAATTCACGGGTCAGTGCACTGATAGGGAGGAAGGAGCTGCCAGATCGGCAACCACCGAAGTTTCTTGGGTTTTATTTATCCCACCGGTATCCCTCCCGTCCTCCAAGGTGCTCAAGGTGATGTACATAGCCTGATCCCGTTTTATCCTCCAAACCACACTGCTAGGTAGTTTACACAAGAAGAGACTTAGCCCAAGTCAATGGCTAATCGGGGATTTCAACTCAGGTCTCTCCAGTTCAACTCGATCCACTCTGGCGAACTGGTTTCCAGCTCTTTTAAAGCGATATAGGTCTCGCCATGGGGTGGGGGTGGGGGTGAGACACTGCAACACAGAATTCCACTGGGGCGTGGAACAAGTGGACAGAGTTTATTTCCACCCCCAGGTCAGCATAATACTAGTTATCATTTAAAAGATTCGGATCAGAGATAAAGAAGCCTTTCGTATCATTTTTGGCAGCCTATCTCACACAGTGGGTCAGGAGGAACTAACTGGGGCAGGGGGTGGATGGATCTGGCCCCAAACAGGGTTGGGGTTGCTCTTTTCTTCACCTTTTCTAGTTCCACTATGCCTCATCTTACAACCACATACAGGGGCAAGCTGGATGGGGAACCAACCAGTGGTGTCATCCTGGCGGAACGGCCCGGTATGCCGTTCCGCCAGTTCCGCGGACGGGCCCAGGCCGCGCCGCCTCTCCCAAGGACGGGCGAGCTGCTCCTGGGCCCGCCCTCTCTCCCACATGTCCGAATCACTCTAAAATGGAGCAATTCAAGGCGCAGTGAGGCGTGGCTGCCCTCCACCATAAGGGTGGAGGGCTGCCAATCATCCGGGCGTTCCGGTTCCTGGCGCGCCCGGAAGACGTCTCTAGAACCTGTCAGGACTGGTCAAGGTCTGACCCAGGCCTAGAGTCTCTGTTCC
>JAJKFI010000023.1:7420956-7446870 GCA_029204185.1 Lerista edwardsae | reverse complement strand
GGCAAAGCCCTCAAGTCTGGGAGTGCTACACTAACCAAATCTCAACAGAACCAACCCTTGGGATGTGAACCAGCCGTTCATCAGTTCATAAACGTCGCCTGCCAACCTCCCTCCCTCCCAGCACTGCATCTGTGCAAGATCTCATCCTTAGCAAGGCCATTTTCTCTTTCGGAATTATTCTCCCTTCCTTCCCAAGCTCGCGCCGGGCCTAATACGTCTTAACTTGCATTTCCGTTAGCGAGAGATCAAATTATCCATTTGGCTCCCTGCATTATCCTGTCTTGCACGTTCCATTTTTTTCCCCAGTTTCGGCTGCTTCTTAATTAGATTTTCTCCTACCTCCTGCCCTAAATACCATCTAGTGCATTATAATTCTGCTGTACCTTTCCAACAGCCTCCTTTGTACAAATCTCCTCTTCTCCTCCCCACTGTCATATCCTACCAGGCACCATCTTGATGAATAAATTATCAAGATTGTTCTACAAGAAATCTGTCGCATGGCATGTGACCTCTTTTAAGTCGGTGATTTAGTCATGAATCCCGCATTAGTACTAAATGAGCTGTTCTCGTGCCAGGCGGTTGTACCAGCCGTTCTCTCTGTTCGAGTGCCATCTCCCCCCCGCCTCTGTCTTTTGATTCATCATTTTCAGGACTCCGTGAGCAACAGCCACAAGCGGGCACGGGTCCAAGATTCGAATCGCGGCAGATTTTTGCAAATGAATCCTACTTCCAGCAAGGTTTTTGGAAAGCGCAACAAAAATACACAGATTATTGCACTCGTTTGGTTTACACAGGACCATCAACTTGCACAGTATTTAACCAGGTAAACGACAACAGAAAACTTTCTGGAACCCACCGAAAGTCAGGTGTTTGCTCCAAGCTCCTTACAGTTTTTTAAACCATGAAGGAGGAAGTTTCTAAAGATGCCTGCTCCCCAAAGAAGCAAACATGCAATGGGGCGGGAGGGGGAAGACTAAAGAGAGGGGAGAAAAAGGAAAGACAGTTGTGTGTGCAATGCAGGGGTGTAGCTAATGAAAGTGTAGCCTAGTGCAGAGGGCAAAATGTTGCCCAGGAAATGATGTCACAACAGGAAGTGATGTCACAGTATTTTAGTCTTCTCTGGTTTTTTGGCCATAACGTTTGATAGACTAAAGATATTACACACTGGTTTGTTTCATTGCATTCTGCATTAAATTACCTTTCCAATGATATATAAAATGATAGCATTATTCAACATGCCAAGGTTTTAACAATTTTGGCCACTGATGTCAAGCTCAGCTTGTTGCCCCTCTAAAGCTGGTTGCCTGGTGCAATTGCACCCCCCTGCACTTCTTTAGCTATGTCCCTGGTGCAATGTAATGGATGAGAGAGAGAGAGAGAGAGAGAGAGAGAATGAATGTGGTCAAAATTCAAATCTCAATCTATGGTCTCTTGCCTGGCCAAGTAGCCTGTACCAAAAATAAAAGAACCCAAACCAACATTCTCTCTCTCTCTCTCTCTCTTTTTCAGGGCGCAATCCTAACCTGAAGTTAGGACGGCACAGTTAGGCCCACAAGGTTTGGCCGGCACAACAGCCACCGTAAAGCACGTTTGGACCATTCTTAGAGTCAGAGAGGCCAGCACACAAAAATGTGCCATCCTCCCTGACTCCGAAAGTGGTCCAAAATGCGCTTTATGGTGGCCCTTGCGCTGGCCAAACTTTGCTGGCCTAACTGTGCCGGCCTAACTCCAGGTTAGAATTGCACTCTCAATCACACAAACATGGGGAAATCACCCTCTTTACTCCAAGTTCCTAAAAGAACCAAAAGGTACACACACACACACACACACACTCTCCTTATCGCCTTTATATTAGTGCCACTCAATCATATCAGTTCACAAAGCTGGAACAATCAGGAGCTGGAGAACCGACATTGCCTGTTGAGCAGGGGACCTGACCGCAGACCAACAACCAAGTGTGCACTAACGCTGATTTACTCCTACAATTCTTGCAGTTTCGTTGAGTGCCCGTAAGCAAACCTCAAAATGATGTACTCCCACCTCCCGCCCCGAATAAAACCATCAGAGTCAGGGAAATCATTCTCCACTGTTCCCAGAAGGGTCTGGTGCATGTCACCAATTATACATGTGTCATTAATCACAGAGCAAACAGTTCTACTTTAAAAACCTTCATGCCGCAGCATGTGGTAGGAGAGGACATTTAGGGTAAAACCGAGGATTAGTTGGGCGACAGACGATTCAGCAATGAACACGTGTCTGCAGAAACTCGAAGTCACTGATGCCCTGCCACGAGGCACATAATGTTCTTTATAATGAATACCAGCTTCAGAAAAGTCCGTCTATACATTTACAGTGCAAGCCAATGCATGCTGACTTGGTAGTATGTCCAAAAACACACTATACAATGGGATTTAAGGTGCAATCCTAACCTGGAGTGAGACCAGCAAAGTCTGGCTGGCACAAGGAACACCGTAAAGAAGGTTTGGACCACTCTCAGAGTCAGAGAGGCCAGCACACAGACGGGCGCCATCCTCCCTGACTCCGAGAGTGGTCCAAACGCGCTTTATGGTGGCCCTTGTGCCGGTCAAACTTTGCTAGCCTAACTGTGCTAGCCTAACTCCAGGTCAGGATGGCAGGAGAGCATGCACAGAATTACTGCGTCATTGCATGAATGCAAAGAACATGCATTTGCACGCAGAAGCCATTTTCCAGCCTGAAAAGTTGGACAGCTGCGCCACTCAACTATTCGACGCATCCTTGACGCTTCCAGAAAATGCACCAGCTGATCAGAGGAACCAGTTGTAAGAGCCTGTCAAGAAGGGAATCAATGGGAAGAGAGGCAAGGTGCTGGATCAGCTAGCAACCTGGAGAGGTTAAATGCGAGAAGCAACTTTTGATTTGTGAAACATTCCTACGTAACACCCCTTGAGTCTGTATTTGTAAGAAATGATTGCCTTCTGCGGGCTAATGAGATTGACAATTGGCCAGCCTTAAAAAGGTATTAAGGTAATGCATTGGAAAATCCCAGGTTTACAACCTAAAATTGATCATCTCAGCTATTTTAAGTACAAAGGATCAATACCATCAACTCTCCCCCCCCAGCCTTAAGTGCTAATAAATGCTTTAAACCACAACACATATAAGGCGCCGCTGGACAATTAAATTAGCTACAGAATTAAATTCTTTACACATGCTGCAGAAGGTTCCTTGGGAAAGGACAAAAAGCCAACCTCAAGTCACATCAAAGTCACTGGATTCCTCGCAATCAAAATATCGGCATGGATGTCTCAGCAGGGTATATCTTGGTGCTTCAACGTGCTAATAAGATGGCTGGACAAGGGTTTTTTTTTCAGCCCATTTTTCAGCCCCCTCAGGGGCTCCCCACGGTGACGCACAGACCCGAATTAAAGCAACTCAGTGTAAAAAAAAGAAAGAAAAAGAAACCCACAACCAAATAATTGAAACCATTAAAGCATCTTAATAACTACCAATACAAGGCAAGATGCAGGAAGGAAACAGAAACCAACTTGGCAGAGACAATTAACACAACCTGAAAAGACTGACAAAACAAAGAAGACTTTGTCAGGGTCGCAATACCAAAAGTAGGGAGGGGGCAAAACAAGCGGAGGGCAGGAAGTCCCACAACTTTGGAACGACAATAAAAAAAAATACTGAGTTGTGTCACCCGTAAGTGTACTTCTGGCTGTGGGGGATGCAGAGCAGAGCCCTAGATGATGGACAAAGGAAGTGAGCAGGTTCATATTGGAGAGATGCCCCCTTTAGACAATTGGGCCCCAAGTCATTTTGGCCTTTAAAGGTCACTACCAACACCTTGAATTGGGTGAACCAGGAGTCACCCAATGAAGCTGACTCATTTAGGATAGAGAGAAGGAAAGATCCCTGCCTGAAACCCTGAAGAAGCCCTTCCGATCAGTACAGACAATGCTGAGCTAGATGGACCAAGGGTCTTAGACAGCAGAAGGAAATTTCCTATGCTCTTCTTACAAGTCAAAGAAGCCTCTACTGGCTCACCCTTCATTTAAATTTGATAGGTTATTGGTGGCCACATGAATCTACCCCGGGAAACGTACCCAAGTGAAGAATGCCGTTTTCCCTTCTTCCGTCTAATTCCTCCTCTCCAAAGGGTGAAAAGACCTCGCTTATGACACCTCCTTACAATACTCCAGATTTCATTATATACTGATGAACCCTCCCAAACATGACAGGTTACTGTCTTGCATCTCTCTTGCATCGCACAGCCTCTAAGCTACAAATCTCTTCCATTTGATCTTATCCAAGTTAAGCAGTAGCCAATGGATTTCCTTTGAAAAACACCACTTGGATCCTGCTAGCACATTTCTCATTTTAATATGCAGCATCTAGAGCAATTAGATTTATCTGTTTTCTCTTAGGTGGAACCAGGACTACTTGCAGTAAGAAATCAATTTCAACTTGAACCAGTGCATTTCAAATTCTCACACGAATCAGGACCAGATTGTTTGTATTCATTACTTTTTTTTATTATCCTGGTTCTTTGCAAAGTCTGATTCTTAAGTGACATGGACCAAAAAATGATAATAAGGGCCTGGTAGGCTATAAACCAGTTGCCAGCTTTCACAGGGGAAAAGAAGAAGAAATAATGATATTTTCCTGCCATTTTGGTCTTTCCACATTGCCTGGAGTGCCTTCGACTTGTCAAAACTTTCCTTTTCTGGAATGATCTGTTTTAAGTACTGGGGCAGGTAAAAAATGGGTCAGGTTGACTTGCAGATTACCTCCACTAGAAATTCAACTCAAAACTTTGGAGTAGGATCTTAACTTTCTTCAAACTGTAGTTCCAAAAACTTGGCTAAGCCATAGTGATTTTCACGATAAAGACTTTGTAGCACCTTAATGGCTAGCAGATTTATTTCAGCACCAGTTTTTGTGAAATCCATGAATAATTTTAGGGGAAAACAGTAAACCAGGAACTACGAAAAGACTTTTTTTTTTTAATTGATGCCTCAAAATGGAAACTTGGCTATTTAAAAAAGGAAATTATATACAGGATCTAGGATAAGTACACAGTGTAATTTGGGGACAGGCCAGCAAAGAAAATGTTGATTTGTTTCTATCACCACCAGAAATTCAATGTCAACTTTGGAGGAAGTTCTCAGCTTTTCTTAAGGTTTAGTGGTCTGAGCTACCACAAGCTCAGCTTCAATGCAAAGCCTCTTCTAGAGGGGGAAGTCTAACTTGGACAGACTTCAGGGATGCTACTCTGAGTGGGACGGGCTTGTCCTCCAACTGTGGGGGACGGTGACGACGACGACGACGATTATTATTATTATTAGTGGTCACAGACGAGCATAAAATCTATGTATGTATGGCTACCAGCTACCAGCTGTGTTGCCTGGAATTTGGATGTGGACACCATGTGTGTGCATCTAGAGGAAAAAAACACCACAAATGCGTACATGCTGTAACCGGCTTAGTGTCAGGCCCTCCTCCCACACTTGTTTCTGCTGCTGGGAGTGGAGAGAAGAGAGTGATAGCAATGGTAATTGAGAAAATTGTGAGTGGGAGAGAGAGACCAGGAGAAACTAAGAGGAACCTTGGAAGATTCCAGAGTCCTTTCAGGTCAAATGCTTTCCCTCCCTCCTGCTCCCTCGCATAGTGGCTGTGCAGACTCTGTGCCACATGCCGAATGCGCAAATCATTGGACACCTGGTAATGAACCGAATGATGGATTCTTGTGAGTAAATTGTTTTGGGTGCTGAGTGACTGTCACTCTCTCGTGATGTATGTTTAAAGAGCGCATGTTTGTTTGCCTACCAGGGAGGGGGAGGCATTAAGAAGGGAGAAATCAATTTGAATGCGATGGCCAAAGACTGCTAATTTCACTAACTGACTTAATGGTTTCTGTGAATTCTTCCTGGCACCCATGTTGCCCCCCCTCCCCAAACAGACGGCTGATTAAATTGATGACTGCACACATCACAGAGCCAAGCAAGACGGTTTTCCTCCCACTGCCCATGAGATCGTGAATCGAGCAGTGTGAAATATGCTCAGTGTGCGATCAGCCAAGTCTAGCGGGTAGTGAATGATGTCTGGATAGACTCCTAGAGCCCCCCCCCAAGCGTCTTCCTGGTGCTTTAACAGGTTCTAGCATTCCTTGAAATGCACCTATTTGTCTCGCCAGACCACTGGTTTATAAGACTATGGAGATGGGACCATATTTTCCATCTGCAGCAAAGACCTCTCAAAAGAAAAACTCTTTAAATGCAACTAAATAAATCATAATACAACAACCCATTTTGCCCTTTCTGCGATCACTTATGAGAAAATGTTGGCATGTACCAGGACAGACCGCCGAGTGCCCAGAATTGCAATGAACAGGTATTGATTGTCAGACATTTTCTGGCGTGTATCACAACTTCCCTAAAGCAGTTGCAGAGAGACTCACAAATGTATTATTATACAAGCCAATGGAAGGAGAAACATCCTTTGGAATGTAATGGCAAATTGGGGGTCGACTCCCCGGCAGATGTGCGTACAAAGAAAAAGAAGCAGCCAAATCTGCATCTGGAAGAGCCAGGTATCTGCTCATCAACAATTAACACAGGCAATGTCTCCTTTCTACTGTTATCAATAAAAGGATGGTTTTATATATTTTTTAAAAACCCAACTTGTTCCAATACCCAACAGAAACAAGAATCAACGACTCAGCACAACCTAGGCAGGACCACTCAGAAGGAAGTCTTATATCCTTCAATGACACCCACATCTGGGTAAATGTCATAAAATTGCAACCTCATTCGTGTACACTCAAAAGCAGCTCTCTTTGTGCGCTGTGATTCTACCTATTTATGTCGGTCCAGGATGGCAAATGCGGTATAGTCAGTCCTCATTATCCGCTAGGGCTAGGTTCCTGGAAATCCTTGCGGATAGCAAATTCGCAGCTAATGAACCATTGATCCTACGGGGTCAATGAGGTTAGGTGCAAGGGGTACCTTCTCTGCCATCAGAAGAATCCAGAAGAGACCCTCAGGAAGCCAGCAGAGGGCAGCAGGAAGTGCCCAAAGATATCTGAATGCTGCAGAGACCTTCCAGAGGCTGCAGGGACCTTCAGAAAGGCACCTGCGACCAGCAGGGACCCCTTAAACATGTCCAGCGGATGCTTCTGCCAGGCATTTTAAAGGGGTCAGCGCTGGTCGCAGGTGCCGTTCTGAAGGTCCCTGCAGCCTTTGAAAGGTCTCCGCATAGTGGATAACAAGGACAGATAACAAACTAAGCTGCAGATAGCAAGTTCGCATCTAAAGAGGGCCGACTGTAATTTCCTGATTTGCACTTGTTGGCGGCCATGAAATGTGCTGGTTCAGAGCATCTCGAAGCGGAAAAATCAAAGCACGCCAGGCACGTTAACCAAATTTAAGGCTCTCTATAACATTTTCCAGGGGAGGATTTAATAGGACGTATAAAATAAGGCATAAACCAACAAAGATCAGAAGGAGAAAAGTAAACCAAAGTTCAGAGGTGAAAGGGAAGGAGAGAGGCAGCAAAATCTTTTAATTACGACTGCTGCGGCTTGGATTTTATTTCTTGCTGTCTGGCTCTGCTGGTAGGTGGCCAGAAGATGTACCATGCCTAATGTTCACAGAAACCAATAAAGCATCTTGAAGTGCACAGACTGTCTTCCTTCTGGCTGTGCAGTAGCTCTAAACCAGTGTTTTATGTAATAATCCTTTGTAGGAATGTGGGGAGAGGAAATTAAGGTGCAAAAACTTAATAAAAATCCAATTTTCTGAAGCATTTGAGACGAATAAAACGGAGCCCTGTGACTGGTTCTCATTACGTTATGAGAAGTCCTTTATCATCGCTTCCCCCCCGCCCCATACATAATATAAAATTGTGTTTAGCACAACCGTGGCATTTTGGAGAATCAGGCTCCCCTGCCGATATAAGACATGCAGGCTCTTGGGGGCGGATTCTGCCTTCCTTGTAGGAAATAGGGAGAGATTTGCAACGGTTCTGGCCAGCCTTGAAAGTGAACTTCAATAGGTATAAAGGGGTTTTGTTTCGGTTGTTTGTTTGCTTTTCTGTTCCCCACTGTAGATGGCATTTTATTAGGACAAGGGTGACAGTTTCTGGAATTCAGCTAAGAAAGGAATATTTACCTACTTATTTAGGATATTTTATCCCTTTGCCTCCACAGAGTCTCAACTACCACAACTTTTATTATTGTGAAAGTTATTGGAGACGGTGGTATTATTATTATTTAATAATAATATTAATAATAATAATATGACCAGCTGTGCCCCATGAGATCAGAGTATGTTGAAATATTTGCCCATGTGATTTCTTTCTCAACAGATTCACCTGGTGTTTCTCAGAGCACAATCCTAACTTGGAGTTAGGCCGGCGACATTAGGCCAGCAAAATTTGGCCAGCAGAAGGGCCACCATAAAGCGCGTTTGGACCACTCTCTGAGTCAGGGAAGATGGCACACGTCTGTGTGCTGGCCTCCCTGACTCCGAGAGTGGTCCAAACCTGCTTTACCGGCCAAACTTGTGCCTGCCAAACTTGTCCCTTGTGCCGGCCAAACTTTGCTGGCCTAACTATGCCGGCCTAACTCCAGGTAAGGATTGCACCCTTATTGCAGCACAAACTCCTGCGTTCCCCATTATCAGATCCACTAAGTGTAACAGATGGCAGGTGTGTTTGTGTGTGCGTCCATCCCCATGCACACTGGGACAGAAGGGGAAAAATACAGTCCTGGGGACACAAAGCCATACAATGGAAGAGATACTTTCTACGATGATGGTTATGGACCGCTGACGTGGAAAAGAACTACAGTGACAATCATTCCCAGCAGCAGTACAGTAATTGGTGATAACAACACAGCCTTTCTGGTGATGCTAAGTTAACGAAGCATGAAGTTGGATGGGAAGCCATTGTCCCGACTGACTTTAAACTTACGAGACGCGATTTGAAACAGCCATGACTGACAATATAGTCTTCCCTGCTAAGGTATTTCGGCCTGTGATGAATGCTCTACCAGCACTTCCTGCCCGATGATGTCACTTCTGGCTATGACATCACTTCCAGGTTAGTGACATCACTTCCAGCAAGCCCGAACACAAGTGTCATTCTAAAAAGTGGGTCCCGTTCTAAACGGTTTGAGAACCACTGATCTATGATAGGAAGTAAGACATTAAGCCCTTGTCTAAATACAAGCACAGATAAACGCAGATAGACCTCAAGTTCCTGATAAATTCCAACGTACCAATTTTACAAGAGAGGTGTTTTTTTTTCAATAAGCAAAATATATGCAGGTGCCTCTGCATCATAGAGGCATCTGTGACTCATTTAAAGGCACTCATTCCAATATCTTTTTTTGCCTGTCCCCATCACTGTGCTGGAATCATTGCTATTTAATTTTTGTTGTTGCAAGAACGCTGGTTTCCCCCCCACACACCACCACCACCACCATCACCACCTTCTTCCCCTACTCCTCATTAATCTTAAACACTTCCTTTAGCTCCAACGCTGCTCATTGACAGTTATGTATTGCAAATCAGGGCTCGTATTTCCTTTTGCCCATTAGTGAAGCTTTTCAATAAAAGATGCAACTCAGATCAGCTGCTTGCACTCTTAAGTAAATGACAGCTCCTCTAATCAGATTACAAGTAGGAGGGGGGGAGGACCCATTGAGATTTTATTGGGTAACAAGCTGCTTGAGTTTTGATTCCGCCAGGAATAGAAATTAACGGGGCTGTTAATGTGCCCACTAAGTGGCTGTACAGCAAACACATCCTTTGCAAATGGAATATAAAACAAGCCCCCCAAAAGCTTAGACTTCCCCCCCTTTTTAAAAGAGGATGCTTTTCCGATTTGCAAAAATTCAGTACAATTATGCTGCTTCCCTCCGTATGCCAACACTCTGCACAGATCTCCTGTAAGGCAGATGAGTCAGAGAGAGAGAGAGAGAGAGAGCGAGCGGCAAGAGCTTTGCAGACGGAAAAACAAAGCAGAACAATTACTTGAACGCAGTAACCTGCAAGGACAACGTATTAATCTAATTAAAGAAACACAGCAGACTCCTTTGTGAAACTACACCTGGGTGGCTTATTTCCCCCCCCTCCTCTTCCAGAGTTGCTAGCCGGATCACTGGCAGGTCTCACAGTGACAAGCCATGCTAAGTCACATCTTTGTCAAGATGCGGAAAACGCTTTCAATCACCACCTCCAGAATGTATTCGCGCATTTAAAAGACTCATTTCTTTCTTTCCGCTGCAAAACTGGGAAGCTCCGGGGCGTTTGTTCTCCTTATTATGCACTGTCAAAGGGGATGACACTACCAGAGTCTGACACCCATTTTGCATGGCAGTCATCGCCAAACACAGAAACTGCACCCCTAGCAAAACGCAAGGATTATTACACCAGCAACACCATTAACTCATTTGCAGAAGCCTATATTGACAGGCAACCAAAGTTGCACTTTGCACAAAGTTGCACCAAGCAACCAAAGTTGGCACTGCGCAGCATTGCAACAGAATGTTGCAAATGTCCTTGAACTAATTATTGTGCAGTTGCCTTTTTTTATTCTGAAATCCACTGTTAAGGAGTTCCAACCAAGAATGCTCTAGTTAGCAAATACAACCACTGTGGGATTCTGGCCTTAAACACAACCATTTAATCTCTAGCTCCTGAGAGCCTTCACAACAACCTCCTTTTTTATATTGCTAATCCTGCCAAAGTCTATCCACAATTGTATCAGCTGTCCACTGGACTGAGGGCACAATCCTAACCAACAGTTAGGTAGGCACAGTTAGGCCAGCAAAGTTTGGCCGGCACAAGGGACACCGTAAAGTATGTTTGGACCACTCTCTGAGAGTACAATCCTCAACTGGAGTTAGGCCGGCATAAAATAAGCCAGCAAAGGTTGGCCAGCACAAGGGCCACCCTAAAGCGTGTTTGGACTACTCTCAGAGTCAGGGAGGATGGCGCACATCTGTGTGCTGGCCTCTCTGACTCCGACAGTGGTCCAAACATACTTTACGGTGTCCCTTGTGCTGGCCAGACTTTGCTGGACTAACTAACACGATTTTCCCAGGTGCCCAATTACCTTCCAATACACACATATGCATGAAAGGGATCTCCCCAAAAGTACTACAGGTGTGCCCAAGTATCCAGTGATTCGGTATCCTCAGCTGCAGTTATTCATGGACACTGGGATGCCTATTAAAAAGATAGGGGAACAAACAAATCCCTTTTTTTTATCTTGTTGCAGCAAAACCACTGAAGACCCCCCCCCCTTTGTGGTTTTCTCATTTTTATTAACGGTTTTGCTTATTGTTTCGATACACTGCACATTTTATTGTGGAACTCTGTGAGCCGTCGTGTGCATTTGCTTCAGCATGGGGAAAACCCCTGCTAACTGGACAAGAGGCACTTTTTCCAGTGGTGTTCCTCTTATATTTAGCAGGGGGAGAGTAACTATCCCTCTTCACCCCTGCGCAGTCTTTCTAGTGGCTGTTGCTGGCGGTCTGCCTTTTTTTAGATTGTGAGCCCTTTTGGGACAGGGAGCCATTTTACTTTATTATTACTATTTGCCTGTAAACCGCTTTGTGAACTTCGTGTTGAAAAGCGGTATATAAGTACCTGTTGATTGATTGATTGATTGAATGTAGGATATAAAAAGGTAAAAGGTAAAGGTTTCCCCACGACTGAATGGTCTAGCCGTGACCGACTGTAGGGGGCAGTGCTCATCTCCATTTCTAAGCCTGTAGAGCCGGCGTTTTGTCTGAGGACAAGCTTCCGTGGTCATGTGGCTGGCATGACTCTATGCCATAGCGCATGGAACACCGTTCCCTTCCCACCGAAGTGGTCCCTATTTATCTACTCGCATTTTTAGGTGCTAGGTTGGCAGGAGCTGGGACAAGCGACGGGAGCTCACTCCGTTGCATGGTCTTGAACTGCCAACCTTCTGGTCAGAAAGCCCAGCAGCAGCAGTTTAACCCCACAGTGCCACCACATCCCACAAATGCAGGATATACATTTTTCAAATATATAAATTCCCAGCTGCTGTGCCCTCAGATGCACATAAATATGGAAGTGCTCTACTGTTTCCAGACTACACAATAAACCCTACCAGGTAAGTCTGCCTGCTTTGCATTGGAATTCAAGTTGTATTAGGTGTCTCGAGCTGGCAAGAGGCAGTAGACCATCTCTTTCCATTACCTTCCCCACGACATGTTCAGAAACCCATACCAAGGGAGTCATTGTGCAGCATATGCTAAGGGACTCAAGATGTGTGTAAGGGCGATTTAACATAATTTGATCTAATCCTCGTTCCTGGTTTCAAATATAGGCATATAAACCAATCCACACATACCTCATTGTTTTTTCCCCCAACTGAACAATATTGTGTCATTGCACAGATGTATAGCAGGGACAAGTCCTATAGTCTCCACAAGTACATCTGCGGTACGATAGGGAAGCTTAACTTGGCATTTGGTAACCGCTGAGAGCTTACAAGACAAAATGGGATGCAAAGACGATACAGGTGTTTAGAGGAGTGTAAATATGAGCAGACCCAACACTGTAATAACCAGCTGGTGGATGCACACACACACACAAAAAAAAAACAACACCGAAAAACAGGAGGAGACAAACTACATCCAATTCTCTGTGACAGCAGAAATAAACGCTTGCTGAAATGCCAGGAGGAACTGCGCTTCCAAATTATGCAGAAGTTGTGTCATAAGAACATCACACAAGAACATAAGAAGAGCCCCACTGGATCAGGCCAAAAGCCCATCTAGTGCCTCATTACAAGAAACAGATCAAGGGTTTTGGGGGGCAAACAAACAAAACCCAAAACAAATAAATGTTACTTGTAAATAACTATATTGTTTCCAGATAACTTTTTTTTTTAATTCTCCTAAATCCAGGTGGGTCCCAATAGAGGGTCATTTTAAAATATGGGTCCCCTCCTGGTGTAAAGTAATCCACAGGTAATCCACGGGTAGTAATCCCCAGTAATCTACAAGAGGAGGTGGGGGATGAATTGCCCAGCCTTCTGTGGGTTTTTTTGGGGGGGGCAATAGTGGCAGGTGTTATAGGATCAGGTGACACGGGATTCCCGTGGGCCCAGGATTACCTGAAATAATAGAACTATAAAACCATTTTCCACATTTAAGTGCAATGTTAATGCTGCATTAAAAATAGCGTTCCGAAAGCTTTCTAGAACAACGTAAAATTCTCCCTCACTGCTCCTATTTCATTTTTTTTTAAAATAAGGAAACAGCCTGCAAATTCTCCCATAACTTTATTCCAGGAACTTCCTCTAACAAATCATGTCATCGTCGGTGGCTTATGGATCCGAATTCTTCTGCAAGCATCTATGTCAGGAAGCCAGGCCACCAGAAACGTCTCCGCATGCTAATGCAGGGAAGGAAACGGTGCACAGGCCATAGCGATAAATGGGCAATAATTATGAGTGATTAGAGTTTTAGGGCAGCTCTCATTTCTTTCCTCCAAACATCCCGAAGCACTTTGCAGACAGTAATGGCTTATAGCGCAAATGATTTCCTGTGTTGCAGGCGTCTATGCCCATTTTACATGTCAGATCACACTCACCTCCTCCCCCTGTGGCCCCAACATTAGCCCCGACAAGAAACGTAGTTTCGTAGATGTCCAATCCTACATTTCTTGCTCCAAGCCCAATTCTCCAAGTTATTTCAGGGAATTATAATAGATCGCACAATTAGAGTCACATGCGCGCGTGCACACGCACGCACGCACACACACACGCGCACTAGCAGTTTCTTTGACTTTCTGGGCAATTTGTGCACGCGGGCTTATGACATTGCTTTTAACTCACTTTGAGTTGAGCCTAGGCCAGTATTATCCATACCAGGTATGGGAAAAGCAAGGCCCAGGAATCTGATCTTTAGACTGTTCATTGGCCATGACTAACAATCTACCCGTCAGACGCTTCCCTCTGTCTCAAATGACCATGAGTGTAAGAAGAGCCTTGCTGGATCAGGTCAAGTGCCCATCCAGCTTCCCGTATCTCACAATGGCTCACCAGATGCCTCAGGGAGCACACAACAAGATACCTGTATCTCCTGGCCACTCCCTTGCATCTGGCATTCAGAGATATGCTTCCTCTGAACTTCTGAAACCTACAAGTTGCATATAGCCATCATGACCTATGATGTGTGATGGACTTATAAGAACATAGGAAAGCAGGGCTAAGGAAAACCTCTGCCTGAGCCTCTGAAGAGTGACTGCAAGTCAGGGTACCACTGTGAGATGCTAGATGGGTCTTTGGCCTGATCCAGAAGGGCTCTTCTTATGGAAGGGGTGGTTTTTACCGGCACAAGGGACACCATCAAGGATGTTTGGACCACTCTCGGAGTCAAGAGAGGCCAGCACACAGACGTGCGCCATCCTCCCTGACTCCGAGAGTGGTCCGAACACCTCTCCCTTGTATCTGGCATTCTGAGGTAAATTTCTGAGGTAAATTTCTGAGATAAATAAAGCAAAATCTGGCCAGCACAAGGGACACTGTAAAGTGTGTTTGGACCGCTCTTGGAATCAGAGAAGTCAGCACACAGACGGCACCATCCTCCCTGACTCCGAGAGTGGTCCAAACGCGCTTTACGGTGGCCCTTGTGCTGGCCAAACTTGGCTGGCCTAACTGTGCCGGCCTAACTCCAGGTTAGGATTGTGCTCTAAAGCATATTTGCCACCACTTTAAAGCAAAGATTTTAGTGCACACTGGCTACAATTGAGCCCAGCCTTGTAAAAGGAAATTTTCTAAAGAGAAATTCATTAGGATGTGTTTCCCAGCAAGGACTTCCATCTGACCTTTCCCCATTGTCAGTTCTTGCCATCAACTTATCTTCCTTTGCTGGGGATTTTGTGCGTGCGCGAAGTCAAAGTAAACAAGGCAAAATCCAATGAGAGAGCAAAATGTCACCCCCTTAATGGCAGCTTCTTGAAACCGAGCTAACTTCAGTATAATTAAGGAAGCCAGCCACTTGAGAGAGACAAGGACACTACCTCAAGCTCTTAGGGACTTCCTTACTGCTAAAATATCTACACAGCCAGGCTAGAGAAGGGTTCCTATGGAGGAAAGACGGAAAGACCCCAAAGGAATGAAAGAGGAGGGGGGAAAGCCATAGTGACAATGCAATACCTTTTATTTCATCAAATAAAGTTTAAAAGGCAAACCCCTGAATGAACACGCGTGCAACTAAATCCTATGCCATACAACTCCAAGAGCAATCCTAACCTGGAGTTAGGCTGGCACAGTTAGGCCAGCAAAGTTTGGCCGGCACAAGGGACACTGTATGTTTGGACCTCTCTCGGAGTCAGAGAGGCCAGCACACAGATGTGCACCATCCTCCAAGAGCCGTCCAAACACGCTTTACGGTGGCCCTTGTGCCGGCCAAACTTTGTTGGCTCAACTTTGTTGGGAGAGTTAAAACAGATAAAAGGAAGTACTTTTTTACCCAGCGGGTAGTTAATCTGTGGAACTCTTTGCCACAGGAGGTGGTGATGGCATCTGGTCTGGATACATTTAAGAGGCGATTGGACAGATTTCTGGAAGAAAAGTCCGTTGTAGGCTATAGGCAATGATGGGTTGTAGCCTCCTTACACTAGCAGTAGGCTACTTCAGAGCACTGGGTGCAAGGGAGTGGAAACAGGATCCAAGCATCTTGTTGTCTTGTGCCTCCCTGGGGCACCTGGTGGGCCGCTGTGAGATACAGGAAGCTGGTCTAGATGGGCCTTTAGCCTGATCCAGCAGGGCTCTTCTTATGTTCTTATGTTAACTACGCCGGCCTAACTCCAGGTTAGGATTGCGCTCCAACTCTGTTTCTGTCTAATTGCGAGGATTTGTTTTTGACTTTTCCTATTCCACTTTCTTATTTAGAGACAGGCAATCGTAAAACCCAGAGTCGCAAACTACAGCACCTTCAGCAGCCCTGCTACAGCACTGCCAACCAGCTTCGCCTTCCCAGCAGCCCCTGGTGGCCACAGTTCGCTCCAGGAAATATCAGTCAGCATTGATGAAATTGGTGCGTCTTACAGTGCAATCATATGAATGTCTGCTCAGGAGTAAGACCCACTGGGTTTGATGAGCCTTACTCCCAGGAAAGTGTGGATAGGATGGTACAGGTTTGCTCATCTGGGAACTGTGATTGGCCGACGCTCTTTGGCAGAGAGGAGTGGCAAAACCATATTGGGTTCCACGTGTGTTGTGACATGACCCCACTATTCTATGGGGTCTATAGGGCAGAAGATTTAGTCGAGAGGGTTAATGCCTCAGTTTGCCTGAAGATAAGAGCTGAAGATCGCCAGTTCGGGACTACCGGAAGTCTCTGTGAGCGGCAGACCTCATTAATTGCGACTGATTTACAGCTGAGCTGTCTCCGACTGCCTTGTGAGAGGGGGAGTGTGCCGGGTCAGCTGCTTCTCTGGCAGGAGCAGGGAAGCCGCTTTTCAGCCAGCAGAAGACAAACGGGTGGCCAGAAAGAAGACTAAATCCAGAAAGATCTATCTGTATGTGTTGTAGTTCTTGCAAGATAGAACGTTTCTGTAAATTGTAAAAACCTTTGGGTTCCTGAATAAAGTCTGCCTATGTAAACCGCCTTGAGTTATAGTCATTAGAGAAATCTGGTGACCTAAGAAAGGCGGTATATAAATATTATTATTATTATTATTATTATTATTATTATTATTCTGGCAGATAGCTGGAAGTCGTCTGAGATCACGGCATTGCCCGCTGTGTGAATTGCGTTCAGGCGCCCCCTTCAGGCAATCGCTTGTCCAGTCAAGTCAGGCTGGAAGTTGGGACGTGCCCAGCGGTGTTATGCAGCCGGACGTGCCCCACCTGACTGGCTTCTCAAAGATGGCCCATCACCATCTTTGAATTCCAGGCGTTAAGGAATCTGGAAAAAAATGTATGCAAAAGCCTGAAGAATGGAATGACCCAACAGTCAAGTGCACTGTAATTTGAAATGAAGCATTTTCAGGTACAGGAGGTAATTATCCCTCAGGTGAGAGGCAAATTTCTTTCAAGAAGGATTTCCTGGTAGGCTACAGCAGCATTTGCCTACAGCACCTGTCACCAATATCTCCTGGAAACTGAAACGTACGCTTCCTAAGTACCAATCATTGCAGGCAATTGTCAAGATCCCGCACTGACCTGCGCTTCACAATGTAGCAGAAATGCAATTTATTGTTTGTTCGCACCTCATTATCTGCCACAAGACTCTCTGCAGGTCATTAAGCCATCCACAAGGACCTCGTTAGAACTTTTACCGTTCGCTTGCATCCTTACCCATGTCATTTAATTCCATCTTAACGGTAAAAAAAATACAAAAGAAAGGTTGGGGACGACAAAAGGTTCTTTCATATTATATGCAGATTTGGGAGCACAGATCTAGGAGAGGCATGGGCTGAGAGTGTGAGATGTCTCACAACAGCAGAACTAGGGGACATCCGCTAAAACTGAGTGGGTTGGGAGAGTTAAAACAGATAAAAGGAAATACTTTTTAATTAAGCTATGAAACTCCTTGCCACAGGAGGTGGTGATGGCATCTGGCCTAGATGCCTTTAAAAGGGCACTGGAAGATTTCTGGAGGAAAAGTTCATCATGGGCTATATTGGCCATGATGGGTTGTGCAACTTCCTTACGTTAGTAGTAGGCTACTTCAGAGTACCGGGTGCAAGGGAGTGGCAACAGGATACAAGCATCTTGTTGTCTCGTGCCTCCCTGGGGCACCTGGTGCGCCGCTGTGAGATACAGGAAGCTGGACTAGATGGGCCTTTGGCCTGATCCAGCAGGGCTCTTTTTATGTCCCTAAAAGCATCCAATTCACTTTGAAGTGGGGCTATATGAGAAGATCACAAGAGTGAAGCATTTCAGCTAAATGTATGATCGATAAACAAACGCCTAGGAGTAAGTCCTGTTGGGCACAGTGTAGCTACTTTCCAACAACAACAACAATTCTGAATTCCAAAGTATTTTGAGCTCTGACATCACACAAGTGGAAAACTCCAAAAACCCACGGATCTCATGTGACACATTGTACAAAATGCATAAAATTATAAAAAAAAAATACTGTCTAAAATAACCTTCAGGCTATGCATATAAGGTGTATATGAAACACACATGAATTTCTTGTTTTGAAATTCTTGTGCCCCATCCCCAAGGTATCTCATTAGGTATATGCAAGTATTCCAAAATATGGAAAAATCCGATATTATATCCAAAACACTGAGCTCAAACACTTTGGAGAAGGCATGCTCAACCTGTCATAATATTTCTACCCTGCCTTTTTTCCCCCCTTGTAGCCAAGATGCCCAAGGCAACATACAACAAATTTTAAAAACAGAAGATACGGCAAACATATAGTAAGCAATAAACACAGCAAAGCAACAGGCGCAACATCCAATAATAAAATCAAACACTCAATAATAGAGGAAGCTAGATTGACAAGGCAAGATGAAACAAACCTATTTTGAAACCCTATTGGAAGGTGGATTGAGGAGTCTCACAAATGTGGGGCAGTGATATGCAAGGCTCTACCCCACGTTGCAGACAACCCAGCTTCAGCTGGTGGTGGCGCATATAGAAGCACCCCCCCCCAAATGACCTGGGGAGTGGGCGATCTCATACTGGAGAAACTGACCCTTCAGATACCCTCCGGCAGTTCCAAGCCATAAAGGAGTTTAAAGATCAACGTCAAGTACCTTGAGTAGATCCTGGATCCCAACGAGCAGCCATAGGAGCAGTGTTCTGACCACGTTAAACCGTCACGCTCTCATGTACAAAGTGCAGGTTGTCGTGTCTGAAGCAAAACATATACACAAAATCAATCAATCAATCAATCAATCAACAGGTACTTATATACCGCTTTTCAACACGAAGTTCACAAAGCGGTTTACAGGCAAATAGTAATAATAAAGTTAAATGGCTCCCTGTCCCAAAAGGGCTCACAATCTAAAAAAAGGCAGACCGCCAGCAACAGCCACTAGAAAGACTGCGCAGGGGTGAAGAGGGACAGTTACTCTCCCCCTGCTAAATATAAGAGGAACACCACTAACAAAATCAGATTGCCGCAAGCAGCTTCCCAACAGGATCCAAGAAAAATCAAAGCTTAACCACGTGGCTGGAGAAAAGGAGAGGCCATGGTTTCTTAAAAAAAAAAATTCATGAATTCTTATTTGAGAAACGTGTACAAGGAGCTTCAAAAGAAACTTTGCTGAACAGCGTTCTTCAGCCTGTGAGTAAAGTCCCCAATGGGGTCACGGAGCTGCATCTGGGGGTTCAAAGCCAGGGCAAAACAGGGTTTGGATCCAGCCCAATAATGTTACTGCCTTATCAAAATTGATTCTTGGTATAACCCTGCACGACCTCCTGCCGTACACCTAAGACTGGTCCAGCTCACGTTGCAATCTTACAGGGGTGTTGTGAAGACACAAGAGGGAATCGGTGCAGGCCAAGACAGTGGGTGGATCAGGTCCCAGGAAAAGAGCAGTATTGGTGATGGAGCCCCGGTTTCATGGTGTATTTATTTAATGAGGCGGGGGGGGGGTGGCGGCAAGAAGGTGTATGGCCTTCTCGGTTGTGGCACCACACCTCTGGAACCAGCTGTTTCCTTGGGATATCCCAAGGCAGTTTCCTTCGGATATGATTTTCAGCAGATTTTAAAAGAACCATTTGTGTTGCTTGGCTTGGAGGGAGCAGAGGCAGATCTAAGGGAGGGCAAAGCTCTAAGTTTTGCAAAAAGCCTTACCTTGCAGTGGAAATCACTCCTCTCCTCCACCGTTTTAGCCAATCCTCACAGGGAACAGCAACATCTTGGCGTTGCTTACTGGCTACAGCAGCAAGGGAGAGGCGGGATGTACATGACAGGGTAAGGCTTCTTGCAACACTTAGAGCTATGCCCTCCCTGTAGATCCGCCGCTGGGAGTACGCCTTCGGAACTTTTTCTTCATTTTTATGCTGCTTACACTATTTGACCATTTTAGGCTGTTCTGCTCTTTTATGGTTGTTGGGTTTTTTTAAAAAATATATATTGTTTTTAAAAATATGTTTTAAAGCTATGCCTCTGAATTTAATTGCAACAGGGCTGACTTTGGAGTAAACCTGCACAGCCCAGCCAAGGAGGAGGAGGAAAGCAATGTGAAGTTAGAAAGTCTGGGTGTTCTTGTGGGTTTTGCCCTGAAAAATTACATGCAAGCAGCCTTTTTAACCCTCACCCCACCCCACCCCCAGAACTGAGTGTGTATTTTTTTTTTCCAGAATGAAGGTTCATGCCTGGACTTCACAGGATGAAAGACCCAGCACCAGGAGCAGGAAGGAATCACAGACTAAATAAAGAAAACCAACACCCAACATCACACGAGCAACCAAAGGATGCAGAGATGACCTATTTGGGTAGTGCACTGACTGTATTAATCCAATTCAGGAGTTGGGTCAAGGGCCAGAGGTCGTGTTTCAGGTATTAGGTCCTTGGGAAAACCCTTTGCGAGTCTGTGCACACTTACACGAGAGTAAACCCCATTCAATTCAACAGGGCTTACTGCAGAGCAGGCGCGCCAGGGCGTACCCCGTCAATGGGGTTCTTGCTGCTGTGCGCCAGGGCAGGAGGAGAGCCAGGAGCCCCCCTTGCAGGGGGAAGGCGAGACGGGCCACCCACGGGCACCCAAATTCGGGCTACCCAAGGGAGGGGAATGTGCCACGCGAGACGCCGCCCACCTTGCAGAAGCCTCGCTGCCTTCTCTCTCGGCCGCTGCGGCGCCTCCGGAGACCGGGGATGCAGGCAGCTGCAGCCAATCGCATCCATCAGGGCGCGCGCCCCAGGGCCAGCCGGCGCAGTGGTCCTTCCAGGGCAGCCTGCGTGCGCTCAGGCGCGCGCAGCGCTTCCTCCTCCTCCAGAGTGGCGAGAGAAGACCGCGGGGTGCCTGTAGTGGCATTGGGGGGGGGGGGCGTGAGGTGCCACACACCCCTTGCTGCTTGTTGGAAGGGGTCGAGGAACCATAGCAAGGACTAGACAGCCTCCGAGCTGCGTGGAGAGGCTCCTGCGCCTCTTTTTTTTTTTTTTTTTTTGCCTTTTCTTTTCCAAAAATGACTTGGGCCACAATCCTACGCATGAGGTCTACTCGGCATGAAGCCCCATTGCATTCACTGGCCCTTACCCCCAGGGAAGTGTGCATAGGATTGCAGCCTTTAACAGCTTGTAACGGGAAAACAAATGTCACTGTTAAAATCTTGTTCTAACAGGGTTTTCCGCCTCCCTCTTCCCCGCCCCATATTGAGGCTGTTTCCTGCACCGCAAACAGCTTCTCCAGGGAAGCAGAGTGCGACAGCCTTCTTGTGAGGGCTGTATCACTTTAAAAATGGGTGTCGCTGGTATTGAAAGTGCGGCTTTGGGGGAAAAAAATGGTTGGGCTATGGGTCTGCTTGGGGTTTGTCCTCCTCCTATCCCCAGGTTTGTCGGAATTGCTACAGGTCGGTGGTTGAGTGGTGGGATTCAGGGGGTTCGCCCAGGTTCTATAGAACCGGTTGTTAAGTGGCTGAGCCCCGCCCACTCACTTACCTTGGCTGGCTTTGGGGTTTTTTTTTGCTCCGGCTATGACATCATAGAACCGGTTGTTAATTTATTTGAATTCCACCACTTGAGAGCATGAGGAAGACTCTCTGCTCATGCTCCCGAGTCCCACTCCAGGATTACTATTTCACAGTGGTGGTGTGGCAAGTAGGAGCTAAGCCCTGAAAAGATCTGGATGCAGTTATCATGAAGTTGGGCTTCTTGGTGAGGTCAATGTGGTGCCTTCTCACCATGGTCCCGCATAATTTTCTTTCCCTTCATCCTCTCCAGTGGTTCACATGGAGGAAAAATACAGTCATTCGGGGCTTGGCATATAACAAACCTATTCTGACACTGTCTCCTTGGCCCCCACCCAAATTCTTTAACCCAGGAAGCCCCCATCCTGTGATCAGGTGGGGCCGATTCTGGAACCACGATATAGTTGTTTACACGGTTTGCATATTTATTCTGTGTCAGTGGTTCCGGTTTCCCGTTCAGTTGTGCATATTCTTTTGGCAACGGGAAAGGGACTGAAGGGCATGGAGATCATTCCAGACCTTTCACTGTAGCTGCACACCGTATGACCATATGCTACATAAGAAGGGTGATGAAATCCCACCCACGAGCCAATCCGTTCGGGCAGCAAAGCCTGGACAACATGCCCAAAATGAAGCTTCTCTCTCTCTCTCTCTCTCTCTCTCTCTCTCTCTCCTCCCCATCCTGTTTTTCCACACTCAGACTGTTCCAGCTTTCAATAGCAACACCTGCACAAGAATGCTTTCTGCTCCACGAACACTGCCAGTTTCCCAGGGTGAGGGCGCAACCTCCATCTTCGACGCTGAAGCACGTACAGTACTCGCTTGCCATCGTGTATCTTGTTTTTGTCCTCAGCTTAGTTTGTAAGTTGTCCAGGTTCGGCAGCTGGAGCGGCCCTGCTTTGTCCTGCCATGCAAACACAAAGCTCTCCTGTTTTTATTTTTTTAATCAGGTTTTCCATTCCTCTGCCGTTGGGGCTTTAAAACCCCAACGCACATGTAGGCACATGCATGGCACGGTGCACTGGTGCTTCCAAGCCTATCCCACTGGAAAAGGCCTTCATGCTTTCCCTTGCGCCACTATTTGTTTATTGCCGGAAGGGTCTGTTTGGAAATCACCAGCAATCCTGTGTCATCAAGATTGCCCAGCCAATTAGCAGCAAGCTAAAAAGGATGGGTGGGAGAATTCATTCTAAGCAGGATCACTTGTACCTAGTAATCCTACAGAATTACTACAGAATCCTACAGAATAAAATCTTTGTTTTATCACAAAGACCTTGAATCAAGCTGACACGCTGCCTTTTTGTTATGCCTGTGTACATTAAGGTACATTAAGGGCGCAATCCGAACCAACTTTCCAGCACTGACATAGCTGTGCCAATGGGGCATGTTCTGCATCCTGCAGTGCATATCTTTTGAGTGAAGCCAATAAGTATTGTTCGCCTCTCCACTATCATACTGATGTCCAACCGGGTCAGATTCCCGCTTACCTGTACATTCTGGAAGATGCTAGGGACCGCAGAGCAATGTCTTTGGCTAGATGTAACGTGGTCCCATTGGAAGTTCTGTGGGGTTGCTTTAAGGGGACTGTGTATTCTGAAAGACTCTGCCCATGTGCCCAAGGAGTAGTTGAAACTCTCGAACACCTACTTTTTCAATGCCCTCGCCACGCTAGGAGCAGAGGGTGTTATTTAACCCCTCTGTTGGACATGAACCCCCAGTATGCTGCTATGTGGAATGTTCAACTGCTTTTTGCAATGCAGGATGTTGATTTTATTAAGCAATTGGCTCGTTTTTAGCTTTTATTATTAAGGAAAACCTGTTGCGTATTTGATGGTTCTTTAGTTCCCACGTTTGGTGGTGGACTATGAGTATCTTGTGTATATAGCTATGGTTGGCTTATAATGCCACTAAAGGTTTTCATTCATTCATTCATTCATTCATCCTGCCGTGGACTAGTAGTCACGGAGGCCTCCTCAAGGTAAGGGAGTGTTTGTTTCCTCACCTCGGAGCTGCATTGTCCTTACCCCAGTGCTGGAAATTTGGTTAAGACTGTGCCATAAAAAAACACCTTTCATTGAAAATCAGTAATGAAACGGAAGTTTACTTTTAACCGAAAACAGTATATGGAGATGGGGATCAATTGGGATCAAAATCACAGTGGGGGGCAAATGCTCAAGTTGCCCCCTACCTTCCTTCCAACAGGTTGTGTTCCTGAATTAGGGTGCAATCCTAAACTGAGTTAGGCCGGCATAAGCTAAACCAGCAAAGTTTGGCCAGCACAAGGGACACCGTAAAGTATGTTTGGACCACTCTTGGAGTCAGAGAGGCCAGCACACAGACATGAGCCATCCTCCCTGACTCCGAGAATAGTCTATAGGGGCCCTTGTGCTGGCCAAACTTTGCTGGCCTAACTGTGCCGGCCTAACTCCAGGTTAGGATTGCGGCCTTAGTTGCACATCTAATTTGACCCTCATCCAGTGCCTCTCATTGTGAACAGTGTGTCAGTAATGCTCAGTGTATTTGTGTGTCATTAATGTTTTTTTTCCCCAAAAGTAAAACACTAGGAAAAAATCATCCTTTGGCCATTTTGTAGTTAATAATATTGTTAGCATTATTATTTTATTATTATACTATTATAACAACCCCCACCCCCACTGTTCTAGACAGCAGAAGTCTTATCATCACATCCCTTTACTAAAGTTGTGGTCTGTCGAAATCCAGGCAATTGGTAGCTGTGACTTTATTGTCTTCCCCCTGCCATTGTTCGTATGTTGTCTTTCACAGTTCTTTTCCAAAGCTCTTTCCTTAATCTCGTCTCCTTTCCCCCCCCTCTTTTCTCTTTGTTAAAAAATAAATAAATCTTCAGAGCCTTTTTTCCGTTTCAATAATATAATCCAGGCATTGTTTCAGTGAAGGAAATAGGTTGAAAACAAGCCAGCTCAGGAATGGCAGATCATAGTCTACAGAAAAACGTCAGGATAATATCTCTTTGTATGCTCAGAGATGGGGACAGTTTCAAAAAGATTGCACGCAGCATGTGTAAGGTTGTTAGACGCTCATTCGGTGGGAAGCCGAATACAGACAAGACAAAATAGTGAGTTACAAAAAGGAAGGATTCGCAACTGCGGCATAAGTGATCTTCGCTGTACAAAGACTTGTCACTTAGCCAGAGTCTCATACATGGAAACAAGGATTGCTTTTGGCACTAATTAGTTCAGGCAGTCAACAAAGCAAGCCAAGGAGTGAACAAGACTCGGAGCAAGAATGAATGGACTATCCCCCTTCCCCAAATAATAGCCAACCTGCAGATTTAAGAAGTCAGATAGTTTGGCAGCCAGGCTCTGGTGACCTGCAGGTCACAAGTGCCAACAACATCAGAAGTAATTTTCTCTCTTTTGCCTGTAACTTTTTCGGCTCCTATGGGGAGAAAGATTAACCTTCCAAATAGGAGTGTAGTAAAACCGGTTCCCCATGGCTGAGAGCAAGAGAGGGGATTTGCTTAATAGTGCATAGGGCTCAGTTTGGACCACATGACCATCGTGAGCCCTATCTGTTCATGTGCATCCCACAAGCATTTTCATGCGCTATCACAATCTGACACTTGGAACAATGGTGAAACCGTCCTAGCCATGCCCTCGTTACTGTTCCTTTAAATCAATGTTTCTCCCGCAGTGGTTCTAATACCGCTAGGGATGCAGTCCTAACCTGGAGTTAGGCTGGCACAGTTAGTCCAGCAAAGTTTGGCTGGCACAAGGGAAGCTGTAGAGTGCATTTGAACCACACTCTGAGTCAGGGAGGATGGTGCACATCTGTGTTCTGGCCTCCCTGACTCCAAAAGTGGCCCACTTGCATTTTACGGTGGCCCTTGTGCCATTCAAATTTTGCTGGCCATTCAAATTCAAAGGTTAGTGGTGCTTCTTTTATTGGATAAGATTGCAGCCTTTGGGAATTTTTTTAAACTACCAACAGCTTGGGAGGGTTGGGAGGGTTCTTCTATATTTTAATTTTTTTTTAAAAAAAGCATACTTATTGTAAACTTTTAATTAACTTACTTAGAGCGCAATCCTAAATTGGAGTTAGGCTGGCATAAGATAAGCCAGCAAAGTTTGCCCAGCACAAGGGCCACCATAAAGCGTGTTTGGACTCCTCTCGGAGTCAGGGAGGATGGCGCATGTCTGTGTGCTGGCCTCTCTGACTCCGAGAGTGGTCCAAACATACTTTATGGTGTCCCTTGTGTTGTTTATTTGGAGTGTTTATAGCAGAGTTGGGGGCTTGTGGACC
>JAJKFI010000023.1:7389866-7416283 GCA_029204185.1 Lerista edwardsae | reverse complement strand
AGAGAGAGAGAGAGAGAGAGAGAGAGAGAGAGAGAGAGAGAGAGAGAATACATTCTTTTTAAAATCTACTTTCTGATCTGATATGTTCAAATACCTGTAGGGCGCAAGATGTCAGTTTGCATTCCAACATGCAGAGTGACGTAACGGAAAATGACACATCAATTGATTTACTGCAGAAATGCAAGGCAGGAGGGAAGGAAGAAGGGAAGCCGAGACCGGCAAAAAAAGAGTCGTTAGTCAAGAAGCAACCAGATGCCCTGCAAAATATCATCCTATCAAAGAGAGAAGATAATGTCCCCATTTCAATTCAGTCCCTCTGGTATCTCCAACTGCACACTGGTAGGGAAGAAAAAAATGATGTCACCCCCCCCCCTTCAGTGCAATGCAACAGTTCAGAAACATGGGGGGATTTATTTGTTTAGTCCAGAAAAGTGAAATGTTTTAATACAAATTTGGGGGATCTGCTCGGAGTTAAGCACAGGCTCCAATAAGGCGAGACCAAAATTAACATTGCAGCTGAAAGATTTGAAAAAAAAAACCCAAAAAAACCCAAGGCTCTTTAAAAAAAAATGGAGTAAAAATTGCCAAGTATGTTTAATTTCATTTACGGTGCAATCCTAACCCACTTTCCAGAACCAGGGCAAGGGCAATGCAGCTCCAAGGTAAGGAAGCAAACGTTCCCTTACCTTAAGGAGGCTTCTGTGACTTCCTGCAAACTGCAGGATGCAGCACATGCCCCATTGGCACAGCTATGGCAGTGCCGGAAAGTGGGTTAGATCTGCACCCTCAGGGTACTTATCAGACGACACAGCTTTTAAAGCCATCCAAATAACAGCCACAATAAAGATCAAATAGCAACGGAAATTAAAGACAACAACAAGGGTTCAATCCTGAGCCATCATTTGCACCGTTTTGCCAGCACAGTGAGGCCAGCAACGTTTGGCCGGCATAAGGGACACCGTAAAATATGTTTGGACCACTCTCAGAGTCAGAGAGGCCGGCACACAGACGTGCACCATCCTCCCTGACTTCAAGAGTGGTCCAAATACGCTTTACGGTGGCTAGGCCCTTGTGCCGGCCAAACTTTGCTGGCCTCACTGTGCCGGCCCAGCTCCAGGTTAGGATTGCGCTCTGGGTTTCTGAAATAGCATCTCCTCTCTGCAAACCATTTTTGCACCCAACGGAACTTTCCAGAAGCTGCTTTTGGGCATGGCACGTGGGGGTTCTGCTGTTTGGATGGGGGTGGGAAATCCCAAATCTTTAACCAAACACTTGCCTCTTCGGATCTCAGCTATTAAAAAGTGTTTTAAAGTAAACCAAGGAAGCAGAAGTGTGCTAATCAACACGCGTGCACGCGCGCGCGCACACACACACACCCCTATGTGTGAACCACCAGTGCGTGCATTTCTCTCACTACATGCTTAGTTTAAAATAAATTGGTTCATCACACTTGCCTTTCAAGTTTGACAGACTGTAAAGGTACCAACGCAACACATTAAGGCTCCGAGCTTTTTGTCTATGTAACAGGCTGGCACTCTTTAGCGTTCTGAAAAGCATCAGGGTTTGAATAAGGCTTAAACCCTTGATTGAACAACCAGGAGCATGTTGGCCATGAGTTCTCTTACAGGCCTGCTTCCCCACCAGATTCATATTGGTAGCCTGGTTTTCTTCCATCGTGGAGGCCAGGATGGCATGCCGGTGACTCAGTTGGCTGGCGAGATACTTGCTATGGTGCCGACAGGAATTCTGGGGCACTTGCAAACTACAACCAGAGGGGAGGCTGAACTCATCCTTGACGGCTGAGGGGCGACATGATTAAGACGTACAAAATCATGCACGGGAGGGATAGAGTCAACAGAGGGATGTTCTTTTCCCTCTCTCACAATACCAGAACCAGGGGGCATCCACTGAAATTGAGTTAAAACAGATAAAAGGAAATACTTTTTCACCCAGCGGGTAATTACGCTGTGGAACTCCTTGCCACAGGAGGTGGTGATGGCATCTGGCCTAGAAGGCTTTAAAAGGGGACTGGACAGATTTCTGGAGGAAATGTCCATTGTGGGCTATAGGCCAGGATGGGTTGGGCAACCTGCTTACATTAAGAGTTAAGTAGGCTACCTCAGAATGCCAGGTGCAAGGGAGTGACAGCAGGATGCAGGCATCTTGTTGTCTACTGAACTCTCTGAGGCTTCTGGTGGGCCACTGTGAGATACAGGAACAGGACTAGATGGGCCTTTGGCCTGATCCAGCAGGGCTCTTCTTATGTTCTTATGACGGTGCCTATTACTATACAGGGAGCGAAGACTGGCAGCAATGAGCACAGCCTCCACTCTAAACTGGGCAACCCCTCAGAAACTGGGTGGAGGGTGGGCAACACGCGCATGCCTGAGGCTGCCATGCCTGGCGTACGACAGGTGAGACTGCCTTGCCTCTCTCCCTTGCTACAGCATGCACGAGGGCAGTGGCGTATCTAGGCTGTGGCACATGCCCCGGCCAGCGTTTGCATACGCTCCAGTTACTTCCTTGAGCTGGAAAGTGAGTCCAACGCTTGGCCGCCCATACGGTAGTGGGAGGACGGCGCACGTCTGTGCGCTGGCCTCCTTGACTCTAAGCGTGGTCCAAACACACGCTACGGCGCTCCTTGCACAGGCCAAACTTTGCTGGCCCAACCGTGCCGGCCTAACTCCAGGTTAGGCTCGCGCCCTGAGTCCAGGAAAGGATCCCCAATGAATACTGAGAACCGGCCTGTAGCTAAAAACAAAGGCAGATCTATAATCAGTGGTGTCATCCAAACGATTTAGGAACAGGTACTCACTTTTGAGTGGCACTTGTCGGGGTCCGCCCACCGGAAGTGATGTCATAAGCCGGAAGTGATGTCATGATTGTTACCATGGATGTGATCATGTTTGTAATAACTTCAGCTTGTGGTTAGTGTTGATTTAACTTCTATTGCTTTGCTTTCTAGAGATGTGTATATACATAGTTTGCTTCAACTGTTCCCTGGTTAAATAGCAGGCTAGACTATACTAGATTGGGAGCCCTTTTGGGACAGGGAGCCATTTAACTTTAATGTTAAATGCAAGGAGCCGGCAAGGAGCAGGAGGGGGAACGGGCGCCCACGTGGGTGTCCGATCAAGTGCCGGCCGGCCAGGCGGCTGGCCGGCAAGGAGCAGGAGGGGGAACGGGCAACCAAAAAAAGACCACGTGGGGGCTCGGGCTGGGGGGAGGCTGCAGGAGGAACCGGGACGCTGGATCTGCGCGGCTGGAGGGAGCGGAAGCCCCAGGCAGCCTACCTTCTCACGCTTGCTGCCTTATTCCCGGGTCTCCCTCGCTGCTGCTGCTGCTGCCTCCGGTCCTCTCGCTCCACTGCTGCTGCTACCACCATGCTGCCTGCCTGCCTGCCTCCTCACAGAAAGTGCAGGCAACGGCTGCGGGCATGCAGTACGCATGCGCAGCTGCTGAGCCAACCATCCTATAGGGCCAGCTTCGAGAGGGCGGGGCCAGCTCAACTTCTAGAAACCGGTACTCGCGTAGTGGTGCATAGTGGGTGCATGACATCACTGTCTATAATGCAATAACATATAATATACAGTATATAATGCTATAATGCAGCGTTCAGGGCCACACTCCCATTGTAGCATGAAAAAAAAAATTTCAAAGTGATATGCCCCTGCAGGAGAACATGTGCTGATCGCAGGCAAAAAGACCAGCATTGTTGAGAAACACAGGCGTTCGTGGTCCTGCTCTCCAACCACCCCACTCTTTGGTGTGTGTGTGTGTGTGTGTGTGTGTGTGTGTGTGTGGTTTTTTCTTCTTCTGTGAAATCTCATCAAGGTTTCCAAGTCGAGACCCTGAATGGATGGGCTCTTCCCTTTTATCCTTCAGCTACTCTTTCACGCTGCTACGTCTCCGGCTAATTTTATTCAAGTGCTTCGCAATTGGTCACGACGCATCCCCTGTGCAGCTGGGGAAAAAAAACCAAACGTATTTGATTTCATTGCGCCTACACTGGAAGCCCATTGTTTGTGAAAGGCAATCGGGCAAGGGGGAGGAACGAAGCGACACTTTTCAGTCCTATTAAGCGTGGTGAATATGCAACGCGTTAGCACCAATGGAACGACATTGATCTCGGACTAAGGGGCTTGGACAACCTCCTCTGAACCTCATTGTCTTCCGTGTCAGTATTTAAAAACATGACAGGGGAAAGAGTTTCGGAGGAGGTAATCGCCGGAGGGGGGGGGCAGAAACTAGGGTGGGAGTCCTGGAATGTACAGCTGCTAATCTTGCAATGAACCCCAAGCCTGAAAGCAACATCTTCCCCTTTGAGCATGGGCTGAAAGCCAACGCCACTTTTATTAGACTGGGGCTCCCCCCCCCACCACCACCACTTTCAATTTTTCATTCAAGAACTGTCAGAAAGACAACGAGGCGGTTTTCCATAGTTAATTCATGAGTTCATCGTTCTTTTGTGCCGGCGGCCAGCAATAGATTGGCCCCCGCGTACAGGACAATATAGCGGATGAATAGGAAGCTGATCAGAGATGCTACGTTTCCAGCAAGGCAGCTGCATCTCTTCCCCACTGGGGAAAAAAAAAAGATGGGGGAGAAGAAGAAGAAGAAGAAGAAGAGGAGGAGGAGGAGGAGGAGGAGGAGGAGGAAGACAGACAGACAGACAGACAGAAGAGAGAGAGAGAGAGAGAGAGAGAGAGAGAGAGAGAGAGAGAGAGAGAGAGGGAGAGAGGTGGGGGTTGTTGAGCACCAAACTACTTCTTATTTTATTTTAGAAGGAGGGTAAAAACAAAATTGTATTGAAAATCAACCGCACATGCATCTCGTCCAATATTCTGTAAACTTTCCTCAAATCTTTCTGGTCAAACAGACTAATGGCCGATCTTATCCAGGACTTGCGCTCCTAGAAGTTGCACTCCATCCGCGCAAGGCCTGGGCTGCCCACAGGCGTCATGATGGAATGTGTACCAGGGCAACCGGCCAGAGGCGTCGCGAGGGTATGGCGCCCCAGGGCACGAGCCCTGGGGCGCCATAAGGTGGGGGGGCGCTGTTGGCATGGCGCCCCGCCCCTGCCCGCAAATTTGCGAGCCCCCGCGCCCCAAGGTGACTTGGCAGCGTCCCAGCGGCGTTTAAGCACTCCAGCAGCAGCCCGGGGAAGGAAGCCGCCGCCGCACCCCCCCAGGAGGCGCGCCGGCGGCTCCTGTCCCGGCCTGCCGCTGGAGCACTTTAAGCACTCGAGCGGCAGCCCGGGAAAAGAAGTCGCCGCCGCATGCCCTAGCTCGGGGCGCGCACCAGCGGCTTCCATCCCTGGGCTGCTGCTTGAGTGCTTAAAGTGCCCCTGCGGCAGCGGGGAGGGGGAGGAAGCTGCCGCCATGTGCCCCGAGCCAGGACCCGCGCCAGCAGCTCCCTTCCTGGGCTGCGGCTGCAGTGCTTAAAGCGCCCCAGCGGCAGCCTGGGAAAGGAAGCAGCCGCCGCGCGCCCTGAGCCCGCCACACATCATGACGTCACGATGTCGTAACGTCATGACGTCGCGTGCCCTGGGCGCGGTTTCGCCCAGGTACGCTCCTGCAACCGGCGCAAAGGGCTGGCAGTCCTGGGGAGGCAGCAACAAGATGCACAGCTCCCTCGAGACCAGGTCAGTGTGTGGGGGCACTGCAGGTTTGGATCAGATGGGGACAGGGGCCAGCTTGGGGGGCATCAGCCTATGCCCCCAGCCCAGCCTTGGCATGCCTCCCTGGACCCCCATTGCATTTACACCAGCCAAAGAGCTGGCACTGCTCTGAAAAGGCTCATTGGGTACCATGGAATAGCAGAGGAGGTGCTTCCAGTGGACCTGTGGTATCTGTTGCTTCAGCCGTGGATGCCAATGGATACCAGTCCAGGGCCCACACTTAAAGTGGTTTTGAAACAAAAAAATTGCCAACTTTGCATTTCTTACCCTTGTGCTGTCAAACCCTGCTGTTTCCCAGCCCCTGGGAAGAGTCTAAGAAACTCCATCGCACTTAGGGCTTGAAAACTTTGCCCACCCTCCAGCCCCCTTTTCCGAGTATCACTGCTGAAGCTCACCAGCAGTTATCTTGCAGCATGCATCCTGGGACTTCTCGAGCTATGCCTCTGTTTGCCTTCAGAGCGAACTAAAGTGACAATCCTATGAGCCTTGACTTGGACAGCTTAAACACCCCTTCCCTGCATTTCTGGTTCCTGCCCAACTGTCTGGTCTCAGAGAAAGTCAACTCTGTGCCTCTACAAGCGCCCCCTACTGGTTTAGAAGGCGGCATACAATAAAAAAAATGCATAACAAAGTTATTAAATAAAGTTATTACCCCTGCTTACTGGGCAAGAGGCACTTTTTCAAGTGGTGCTCTTATATTTAGCAGGGGGAGAGTAATTGTCCCTCTTCACCCCTGCACTGTCTTTCTAGTGGCTGTTGCTGGTGGTTTGCCTTTTTTTTTTTAGATTGTGAGCCCTTTGGGACAGGGAGCCATTTAACTTAATTATTATTACTGTTTGCCTGTAAACCGCTTTGTGAACTTCATGTTGAAAAGCGGTATATAAGTACCTGTTGATTGATTGATTGGTTAATTAAAAATACAGAATAAAATTAAAAGCATTAACAGATAATTAAAATCACATTACGACTTCCCTGGAAGTTTTAGGATCCGTGAGTAGACCTGTAGAGGCAACATCATCCTCTACAAAGGGGAAATGAGGTAGGGGAAATAGACAGCAGAGATGTTTTGCTCCCTCGCTCAGGGTGCAATCCTAACCTGGAGTTAGGCCGGCACAGTTAGGCCAGCAAAGCTTGGCCAGCACAAGGGACACCGTAAAGTATGTTTGGACCACTCTCAGAGTCAGAGAGGCCAGCACACAGACATGCACCATCCTCCCTGACTCTGAGAGTGGTCCAAACGCCACTCCCTTGTATCTGGCATTCTGAGGTAAATTTCTGAGGTAAATATGAGGTAAATAAAGCAAAGACTGGCCAGCACAAGGGACACCGTAAAGTATGTTTGGACCACTCTCGGAGTCAGAGAGGCCAACACACAGACAAGCGCCATCCTCCCTGACTCCGAGAATGGTCCAAGTGTGCTTTACAGTGGCCCTTTTGCCAGCCAAACTTGGCTGGCCTAACTGTGCCGGCCTAACTCCGGGTTAGGATTGGGCTCTCCCATTATTAGGACCAGGGAAGATTCAGTGAAGCTGATTGGTTTGGGCTGTATTGCTATTGTACCGCGTTCGGGACTAGATCGAACCTGTCTCAACTCCTCCCTGCTATCCTCCGGGTGACAGAAGGCCTCTGGAGACAACATGCAAGTTAGCGTCCGTCCTCAGCCACTTTGGCGGCGGCTGTGAAGCGAACCGTTCACAGCATATGGTCAGCTACGCCGCCATCAATATGCAACGCGGTGCCTGCAACAGCATGAGAACAGTTTGGGATTATATGCTAGGTCTCACACGGATGGCCACTCAAAGGCATGCTACAAATGAAGGGATGCCACAAAGTGACGGTTGAAAAAGCAACGGCGATGATTTCTGGGGGAGCATTTAAATTCCAGCCACATCAGAGGGGCTGCAAATCACTCTCACCGGAGGCGAGGGTTGAGCTCGGGGAGATGCTCTGCTTCCTTTCGGTTCATGAACATGGACTCGATCCTTAACCGAAAGAGTTAAACTCAAGCAAGCATCTTGCCTCTCTCGAGCAAACAGGATGCTGGAAACAACGGAGGCAGTTGCTTGCACAAACACACACACACACACACACACACACACGCGCGCGCGCGCACACACACACACACACACACGCCAGACAGATTTTTCACTGCCTTGTAGAGCTTTTGGAGTGAAATGCAATGCATTATCAATCAATCGATCACTAGTATTTATATACCGCTTTTCAACACAAAGTTCACAAAGCGGTTTACAGGCAAATAATAACATTACAGTTAAATGGCTCCCTGTCCCAAAAGGGCTCACAATCTAAATAAAAAGAATGGAGAACACCACCAGCAACAGCCACGAGAAAGACACTGTGCTGGGGTGAAGAGGGACAATTGCTCTCCCCCTGCTAAATATAAGAGGACACCACTTGGAAAAAGTGCCTCTTGCCCAGTTAGCAGGGGTTATGATGAGGTTGCCTGCATTTTTGCAATTTCCGCCCCTTCCCCCCCCCCAAAAACCCATCGCGATTGGATTTATTTAGATAGGCACGGCTCAGAGCTACACAATGATGGGCGCACACAAACCTCAGGCCCGGGTGAGACAATACACCAAATGCACAACTGAGGCAACTGTCTTTCCATCACACTGTTTTAAATGGAGGCTCTGCTGGGACCCACCAAAAACAGGCTCACGACCCACCTGTGGATCCTGACCCACAGTTTGAGAACCACTGGTCTACTCCATTTACGGAGCTTGCACAGATTAGAGTAGACCTGCGGGAGCTGCCTGGACCAAACACGGGGCAAGGAAACAGATGTTGCTTTACCCTGAGATCTCGAGTTGCCTCTTTGGACCCACAGGATGCAGAGGTGGCTGTTTTGGGTGCTGCTGTACTGCAGGGTGGTAGCCCCATAGAACCAGGCTGTAAGATGCAACTGCTGTCTTCAAGGATCTGGAGGGCTGCTGTATGGAAGAAGAGGAGGGCTTGCTCTTTGTGGCTGCTGAAGACAGGATGAGGACCAACTGGTTGGACTACAGGGAAGTAGATTTAGGCTAGATATGAGGAAGACTATCTAGCAATCCGGCATTCAATTAGTCGTGAGCTGTGCCTTGTTGGAGGTTTTCAAGCAGAGGCTGGATACCCCCCCCCCTTTCACGGATGTTGTACAAGTTGCCTGCCTTCAGAGGCGTACCTAGAGGGGAATCACAGTACTAAGTTTTGCAAGGAGCCACTTCCCTCCTCTTCGGAGCCATTGGGAGCTAATGTAGCCTCTGTTTTGCTCCAGACACTGGGAATGGCTCCGAAGAGGAGAAGAGTGGCTCTGAAGAGGAGGTTCCAAAGAGGAAGGGAGTCCTTGTAAAACATATACAGTAGGTATGATTCTGCCTGCCTTAATAAGAAGGCTGGAGGTTGGACTAGAATCTTCTCACTCTTACGTTCTGTGATTCTACCACATGTGTTAGGTAGAATAGAATATATAGTCTATACAATTAAATGCACCAATAGTATTAGAGTGTCTGTCTACTGGCTTGGAGGAGTGGGCTAAAATGGGAGGTCTTTGGGGGAGGTAGTTTTTCGGTTTGTCATTGCAAATGGCTTGTAATCAGGCCCTGAAGTCTGAAAATTCCCTTGAAAACTTTACTGGCCACCAATGTCTTTTAAAAATATAAAATGCATTTTTAATTCAGACACTTAGGAGAAAAAGCCATATATTTCTTTTCTTTTTTCTTTTTTTTTTAAAAATCAGCACTTTTTCTCCTCGAGTAAGAGCTTGAAATATTAATATCTGACTCACCCAAAAATTCCTCCAGCAAAAATAGAGACGATAAGGCCTGCTAACATTAAACTTGGGGAACAAAAAACAAGAGTTCCATTCTAGTGTATATATGGAAATAGAAAGCAAGGAAGTGGGTCGCTCTGTGATGAAAAACACAAGAGAGAAAAGGAAACCTACAGCAAAGAAATTACTGCCCTGTTTATTTCTTAATTTTGTTTCAGGGACTGAACTGGGTGGCAACTGGACAAATTTCAGGCTATCCTCCCTGACTCCGAGAGTGGTCCAAACACACTTTACAGTGGCCCTTGTGCCGGCCAAACTTTGCTGGCCTAACTGTGCCGGCCTAACTCTAGGCTTGGATTACGCCCATAATCTGGTTATCCTTGATTCTGGGACTTCTCACAACTTGGGGAGTCCATAAAACAAGCAATTAAAATAAATGCAGCCACATAAATGAAGGAAGAACAGCCAAAGTGTAGACTGATGAGTCTAGCCACCCGTTTTGCTCAGTCCTGTGGGTTTTGTCCTTCTGAGATACAGTTGGATGCACCACATATCAGGGTCTGTTTGGTTGCAGCCCCTCAAGTTCTGGAATTCATTTCCCCTGGCAGCTCAGCTGCCCTCCTCTCATTGGTTTGCATTCATGCTTAGGTTACCATTGCTCTATTGGAAGGGACACCTCTTTACTTCATACCCCCAACCCGGAGCAGTGTTGCCTTTATGTTCTTCTACTTTATACTGACCTCTCCATTCAGTTATTTAATTGTCTTTGGGGCTGGAATTATTCTAGGTTCCGGTTTTTAATCATTTTGTTCATGAATATTTTAATTGCCACCTTGCAGACCCCTTAGGAGGTGGAGAGGCAGGAGATACAGTAAGTCCCTGGATAAATAAAAGCATCGGTGTTGGTGAAGAAGTTTTATTTTTTGTTCATTAAAAAGAGTTGGGATAACAAATAAGTTCTGAGATTTGGGGCTCAGTCCTAACCTGGATCGCTAACCACAATCCTAAACGCATTCAGGGGGTTAGACGAGGTCCACCGGTACTACATCAAATACGTAGGTGCTGAACCCATGGACAGAAGAACAATCTATATTCTAATTTAACAAGAGCGCAATCCTAACCTTGCGTTAGGCTGGCTCAGTTAGGACAGCAAAGTTTGGCCAGCACAAGGGACACCGTAAAGAGTGTTTGGACCACTCTCGGAGTCAGGGAGGATGGCACACGTCTGTGTGCTGGCCTCTCTGACTATGAAAGTGATCCAGAGATACTTTATGGTGCCCTTTGTGCCGGCCAAACTTTGCTGGCCTAGCTTTGCTGGCCTAATTCCACATTAGGATTATGCTCACGAGCATGGACTAGTCCAAAATCGAGATTAATGAATTAACCCAAGAGGGGGGTTTTTTCGCTACCGTTTCTCCTCCCTCCAAAGTCCTGGCTCTTTTGCAACCCATCACTTAGCACTCAAGCCGAGCCTTATCCCTCTGTCAAGTTCCGTTGAATCCCTTCATCAACTTGCCAGTGCCCTGGAGCATCTGGGAATGGTGTGCAGATCTTCTGCACCACTAGTTTCACCTTTTCAAGGCGGAAATTGATTTTCCTCCTCTTGGCATGCAAAGGTGCAGAGTGTACCTGCTGATCCATGGCTGGAGAGTGTGCACAGTGGCACCATCAGCAGGAGTTGACGAGAGAGCCTCTCTCTCTCTCTCTCTCTCTCTCTCTCTCTCTCTCTCTTGTTTCCTCCTTCCCAAGGCTGCCGGGTTTTTTTGTGCAAAGGAGCAAGCACAAGGAGAAAACAGACCGCGGTGAAGAATTCATCTTGCAAAATGCCATGAAGTCGGCGTGCTTCACAGCTGCTGGAGGCTATTGTCACTGTTGCTAAGTAAGCAGTGAAAATAGTGTTTCTGTACTGGGAAAAGGCTTAGGTGCCATGGTGATGACTTTTTATAGAGCACCTCACAAGCAGGCAGAAGAGGTGGTGGTGGGGGAAGCCACTGCTAAAACAAGCGCCAAAAACGGGAACAATAGGGAACTGGGCTGCCGTTCCCATCGAAGGAATGATAATAATAATGTAGCAAATCAGGATTCCGTGAGGATGGAACAAATGTTGGCTGCAAACCAAGGATCCGGTGTGTGCAATCCAAAGTGTTGGTGCATGTTGACGCAAGCTCTGCAATGTTACCTGCCCACAGCAGTTGTGCAACACAAGCCATGCTCCTTCACTAGCAGCATTTGGGAAGATGTATGGTGGGAAACAGGCCCGGGCTTAGGGTAATGTAGGGTCAAATTGGGCCCCATGCCTGGAGGGCACTAGAGACACCGTAAAGCATGTTTGGGCCCCTCTCGGAATCAGGGAGGATGGCGCACGTCTGTGTGCTGGCCTCTCTTGACAGCCACGGAGGGTGGTCCACACATACTTTATGGTGTCCCTGGTGCCGGCCAAACTCTGCTGGCCAAACTGTGCTGGCCTAAGTCCAAGTTCAGATTGAACCCTGAGATGTCTTGGTTCAAGGTGACTTAGAGCATCCTCTGGATTCAAACCATTGAGAACGGAAGGAAGCTTTGCTTCGACGTGAATCTTCCTCCTGTTCTTCTTCCCTGAATTCCCGGTCCACCCATTTGTTGACTGAGACGGGAGAAACAATCCAACCATCTCAGGAGATTGGCACTCCTTGTCCTCTTGTGTCCTTAAAATGTCCACAGAAGAGGGAATTTGGGGGGGACAGCCCTTTTTGGGGTGACAGCTGGATTGTTTTGACACTCCTTCGAAGGGTAGAGATGTTACAGGGCTTCAAAAGTCAGCTGCTTCTTTGGAAACTGGACCACACTGAACAGCACAGCTTGGAGTGGAAATGAATTACAGTTATTGATATGGACTATTCAGCCTGCAGGCCTCTGCCTTTTAAAACTCAGGCCGCACATCTCTGCAGGCAGAAGGTTTAGAGAAATGCCCACGTCTCCGTATTTGTTTACCATAACTTGACCTCCCAAGTATATCCCTCTTCAAGCACTGCAAATTTCATCTCTGCACTTCGGAAAATCTCCCAGCTCTGCCCACAGAATGCCGAAGGAAGGCCTAAAATGGGACAATCGAAAAACGTGAACAACGTCTTGAAGTTGCAAACTGCTCGGTGCTCTCTCGGCACTTAGCATGCCATTGGAATAAGTGAAAGAGCAAAGTTGAGTGTGTGGGGCAGAGAGATGGGGGGAATTGATCCTGATTCTTTGTGAAAGCCAAAGGACAGAGCAAAAAAAGGGCACTCTGAATGCCGACGTCTTTGAATCAGCCCTCAGGAAAAGAAGCCCCACCTGTAGAACAACCTTTCCCAGTCTCAAACATAGTGAAATTAATAGACTCTTTCATGTTGGAGCTGGTAAAACAGTTGTACGTTAAATATATGACTCGTTAGGCTTATCCTTTATCATGATTAATGGCAAATCACTCCGTGAAACTTGGGTCATTCATCAGCCAAGAAATGTGCCCTTAAAACAGGTGCCAGCATTTGGAGTGGGGACGACGACGACGACTTGAGGACTTTGCAGTAATGGACATTTTAATTGTCTGTGTAGCAGAGCGACAGGTGAGAATTCCCAGGTCAACTGGAGAGGTGAAGACCCTGAGAATGGAAGGGAATTTCCCCTTTGGCTTGAAACTTTCTCCTGTCCACAAGACCCCAACCCATTCTCCTTTGGATGCCTGAGAATTGAACAAACACATTAAACAACCGAAGGAGATGGTTCACCCTGGTGTCTCTGCAATGCCCACAGATGAGACAATGTGGGTGAGTGCAGAAAGGGTGAAAATAAAGCATACACCTCCATGAACAAATAAATCCGTGTCAGTTCTCAGTGATTCCATTTGCATCCCAGCAGCACTCTGTACTTGTTGGGAGTTTCTGGAGAGCCTTCAGGGTAGCAGAGCATGTTGCGGTGATCCAAACACGATGCAGACATTGGGTGGACAATCGCGGCCAGTTCTGCTTGATCCCGGAAAGGACCCAGTTCTGAAAAGCTCATGAACAGACCCGTCTGTGGATTAGATTATCCACAGAAATTGGTATCAGTAGGGGCCCATTTTATAGCTATTCTCTTCTTTGGTCAAGCAGCAGAAAATTTAGGGAAGAGAGGCTTGCAGCAGGGATGGGGGGCAGGCATGAGGACAGACAGGTGGGAAGGTGTATCGAGCATTTCTTAAGACAGTTGCAGGGGGGGGAATTGAACCCTATAGCACTCCCAGTGGCATTGTTGCAATGGGGGACACAACAAGCTCAGGAACGGAACCGACAACAAAACAAGCCGTTTTCAGAGTTCATTTTTCTGAGAGCACAATCCTAACCTGGTGTTCAGCCAGTACAGTTAGGCCAGCAAAGTTTGGTCAGCATAAGGGCCACTGTAAAGCACGTTTGGACCACCCCTCGGAGTCAGGGAGGATGGCGCATGTCTGTGTGGTGGCCTTTCTGACTCCGAGAGTGGTCCAAACACGCTTTACGGTGTCCCTTGTGCCTGCCAGACCTTGCTTTATTTACCTCATATTTACCTTAGAAATTTACCTCAAATGCCAGATACAAGGGAGTGGCGTTTGGCCCACACTCGGAGTCAGGGAAGATGGCGCACGTCTGTGTGCTGGCCTCTCTGACTCCGAGAGTGGCCCAAACACGCTTTACGGTGTCCCTTGTGCTGGCCAAACTTTGCTGGCCTCACTGTGCCAGCCAAACTCCAGCTTAGGATTGTGCCCTGATTGGGGAGGAGGCAGTTCAACCTTCACTGCTTTATCACATCAACCCCCCCCCCCACTCCAACGTCCCCCTGTACTGAGAGGATTTCCAGGTTCACCAAAATGTGAAGTGGCTGTTATTGACCCTGTGTAAATGGGAACGCAAGGAGGCTGCCTGACTAAAATCCATCCAAACTGCAAAAAACCAAACCGACACCTAGAATTTTAGTCGTGTGCTCCCGCTAATGTTTGTGCCTGTATCCAGCCCGATGCTTTTCAAATGGCACCCATAAAGTGATATTAGAGCGGTGCTCAGAGAAAATTGCTTTACAGCTTTGGATCACCTATATTTCACAAAAGCTTGTCCCCCTCCCCAAATGTTTTCCTTTTTTTTTCCATTTAGCGCTTTCATACTACTCCTTCTTGCAAAAAAAGAAACACACACACACACACACACACACACACACACACAGAGAGAGAGAGAGAGAGAGAGAGAGAGAGAGAGAGAGAGAGAGAAAGACCGCACAATTTATATATGGTTTTCTATTTTGTTTTTAACAGTGTCCTTGAAGAGGCTGTCAAGGTAGTTGACGGTTCCTAGGAAGATTTCAATGCAATGTTGAACTGTACACACTCAGAACACATCTGTGTTCTCTTTTTCCTGCCTTTTGGCACAATTTTCTAAATAAATGCAGCATGGGGGGAACAGTTAGGGCTATTTCAAAGAACTAACTCCATTCTGTCTTTGTTATTGTCGAGCAGCGAGACCAGTATTAGCCAGGGGACAGGGCTATTACATTTAAATTACATTTTTTTCCCCACAGCGTTCTCGTAACGGGCGTGGGGGAGTCAACCACACCTCGCACGCGGCAATTTGACAAGGAGACAGACTGGGCCTCGGTTGCAAAAGTGGGTTTTTTTAAAAAAAGTTTGTTTTTATGACAGCAAAATATCCCTGTCAAAGTAAAATAGCTGCAGAAAAGAGGTTGGTTTGTTCATTGCCAGGGGAATACTGGGGCCTTTTGTTTTGATTCAGCTAATCCCCTCTCAATTTGGGAGGGTGGGTGGGTTGCAGAACATTGTATTTCAACTTTCCTGCCCTCTCAAATAAGAACATAAGAACATAAGAAGAGCCCTGCTGGATCAGGCCAACGGCTCATCTAGTCCAGCTTCCTGTCTCTCACAGTGGCCCACCAGGTGCCTCAGGGAGCACACAAGACTACAAGATGCCTGCATCCTGTGGACACTCCCTTGCACCTGGTATTCTGAGGTAAATTTCTGAGGTAAAATTCTGAGGTAAATAAAAGAGAATTTGCTATCCTGTCTGTGGGGAGGGAGCTATAATAACTTGCAACCCAATCTGGGTCCTAAGAACATAAGAAGAGCCCTGCTGGATCAGGCCAAAGGCCCACATATTCCAGCTTGCTGTATCTCACAGTGGCCCACCAGGTGCCTAAGGGAGCTCAGCAGACAACAAGATGCTTGCATCCTGTGGCCACTTCCTTGCACCTGGCGTTCTGAGGTAAAATTCTGAGGTAAATATGAAGGAAATAAATAAATAGAATTTGTTATCTTGTTTGTGGGGAGTGAGCTATAATAACTTGCAACCAAATCTGGGCCTTAAGAACATTAGAAGAGCCCCACTGGATCAGGCCAAAGGCCCATCTAGTCCAGCTTCCTGTCTCTCACAGTGGCCCACCAGGTGCCTGAGGGAGCTCAGCAGACAACAAGATGCTTGCTTCCTGTGGCCACTCCCTTGCACCTGGCATTCTGAAGTAGCATACTATTAAAATTGTCAAGGCATACCATCCTTTAAGGAAAAGGCACATCATGCTGTCAGAAGGGAGCTCACATCTTCCAATGGCGCTATTAATAAATGACCCCCCCAAACTCCCACAGCATTCCTGTGGACCATTTGCAGCAGACTAATGTACCGCAATTGAAAATTGAAACACCGGTTGAAAATTGCTGATTGTAGATGTTCTTTTAGGAACGCTGGATCAAATTTGGGGTATTGGTGGTGATGCTGATATAGAAATGCTATGAAATTTATTAACAACACCCCAAACAACAATTGCCAGCAATGGGAAAACAAATTAAAATATCATTAAGGTTTGGGAAACTGCATGTACGAGAAAGTTTACTACCAATATTGTTCATTTCAGAGAAGGAAGGTAATGTAATAGCAAGTTTGCTATAAACCGGATTTTGCCGTATGCATTTTTGGATGGCTAAATATGAGGATAATGTTAGGTTTGTGTATCATGTGCTTTCTCCTTTATAAAAATGCATTACATTATTTAATTTAATAAAAAAGAGTGTTTTATTTGCAAATCTGCTAGCTGTGAAAAGAGGCATTTCATTTGCAAATGTGCTGTTTTGCCCGCAAGCTTTTTACACTTGTAACATTCTATTCAAATTGTGCTCAAAGAAGAGCACATAAGAATGAAACTTAGGGTGCAGTCCTAACCAATGTTCCAGCACTGACATAGCTGTGCCAATGGGGCATGTGCTGCATCCTGCAGTGGAGTAGGAGCAGGGGCGTAACTAGGGGGTGGCAGGGGGTGGCACGAGCCATGGGCGCCATCTTGCAGGGGGCGCCGTTTGCATGGCGCCCGCCCCCCCAAAATGGCGCCCACAGCCCACCCGCTCCCTGCACTGCATTCTCCTCGCTCCGGCTGGCCTTAAAGAGCCAGCCGGAGCGAGGAGAACGCGCTGCCACCCGGCGCCCCCTCCCGCTTCTCAAGGGGGCGGGGCGCTGGGCAGCGCCGCATTCTGTTTGCTCCTGCCAGCCCTTTAAGGCCGGCACGAGCTAACAGAAAGAACGCGGCCGGGGCACCACGTTCTGTTCGCTCGTGAATGCCCCGGCCGCATTCTTTCTGTTCGCTCATGCCGGCCTTAAAGAGCCAGCACGAGCGAATAGAACGCGGCTGGGGCGCTGCATTCTGTTCACTGCTGCCGGCCCTTTAAGGCCAACGGCAGCGAACAGAACACGGCGCCCCCGCCGCGTTCTGTTCGCTGCCGCTGGCCTTAAAGGGCCGGTGGCAGCGAACAGAACGCACCTCTTAGAAGGGGCGGGGCGCTATGTCATGACATCACGATGTGACGTCATGACGTTGTGTGCCCCTAGGGGCGCATTTTCATTGGGCGCCATGGGCGCCCTTTCAAATAGATTCACCCCTGAGTAGGAGCCACAGAGGACTCCTCAAGATAAGGGAATGTTTGTTTCCTTACCTTCGAGTTGCATTGCCCTTATCCCAGTGCTAGAAAGTTGCTTAGGATTGCACTCTTAGGCCAGTCAGGACAGCTGCTGACTCACAGGCTATGAGGAGCAGTGGCGGTATAAGGCAAGGAGCTGTGGTAGAAGCAAATTAGATCCTACTACCTGCTCTCACCTCTGTTTGAAATGGAGCCCTTCGAGAAGTGGGCGCTGTAGTGTGCAGGTCTGGGGTGACACAATGGCACCAAGGGTGTGTTGCCCCGCTCCAGATGCTATTACACCCTGGGACATGGCTGTGCTCCTAGCACTGCACACCCCAGGGCTCCATGGGGACAAGGAACAACGATTAAGCTCTTGCTATCAATACACTTAGCAATGTATGGCTGTGAGAGCTGGACCATAAGGAAGGCAGAGCACCGAAGAGTAGATGCTTTCGAATTATGGTGTTGGAGAAGACTCTTGAGAGTCCCCTGGACTGCAAGGAGATCCAATCCAGCCATCCTCCAGGAAGTCAAGCCTGATTGCTCCCAGAAAGGACAAATCCTGAAGCTGAAGCTCAAGTACTTTGGCCACCTCATGAGAAGAGAGGACTCTTCAGAAAAGACCCTCATGCTGGGAAAGATGGAAGTAAAGGCAAAAGGAGAAGGGGGCGGCAGAGGATGAGATGGTTAGATAGTGTCACCGAAGCGATGAACATGAAATCCGGCGAACTCCGGAAACTAGTGGAGGACAGGGAGGCCTGGCGTGCTGTGGTCCAGGGGGTTGCAAAGAGTCGGACACGACTTAGCGACTGAACAACAACAACAACAATCAATACACTGTTAATGGAAAAGAGGTTCTTGGGAAGCCGCTGTGCTGAAGGAGATTCGGGGATCATCTTGGAGAAGGCGATGAAATTGCATATGGAGCAATATTTGTTTTGTGCAGAAAAAAGTGCTCTTGTGAACTGTGAGGCAAGAGGTCAGAGTATAGGATATTATATGTTGAAGGCGACATAAAGCTGAGGGCACAACGACATGCCCTTCAACCGTGCTTATGTCGCTGTCTCCCTTTCCGGTTGGATCGTCCAACTTGGCAGGCGTGCCTGGAATGTCGAGAGGTTCTTCTCCGGAGCAGTCTTTCTCCAGTCCAGCACAGGAGAAAAAAAAATAGATCGACTGTGTAGCATCTCAATGCCAACATTGCTGTCTGGTTACAAGATGCAAAAAAAAAAAATGTTTGTTTTGTTTTGAAGAGAATGTTATCTAAATTCAGCTCGGGGAATGGAAGGGAGGGAGGGGAGAAGGTGCCATCAACCCTCTCTGCCCAGACACAGAGGGTGTATTTTATTCACTGACATTATGTGACGACCAGTGATGTCATGCACCCACTACGCACCACTATGTGCATACCAGTTCCTAGAAGTTGAGCTGGCCCCACCCACTCGAAGCTGGCCCCATCGGCTGGTTGGCTCAGCAGCTGCGCATGCATACTGCACGCCCGCAGCCGTTGCCTGCACTTTCTGTGAGGAGGCAGGCAGGCAGGCAGTGTGGTGGCAGCGGCATCATGACATCACTTCCTGCCACAACATCACTTCCGGCTTATGATATCACTTCCGGTGGGTGGACCCGACAAGTGCCAATCAAAAGTGTGTACCTGTTCCTAAATCATTTGGATGAGACCACTGGTTACGACCCACTTGGTTTTGCTTTGTGTGCACCTGGTTTTCATCTGTCAAAACGTTGGAAGGGCGCATCAGCTTGCAGGTATTTTGGTGTCTCTCGTTTTGGGATGGAACAGTGTGATTTAGGAAATGGAGAGATGCTACCATCCTGGATCAACACGGCCTGATCTTTCAAACTTCCTTGTCTGCAGAATGCAATGTATCCACCCGCCCACCTACCCAACGTTGAAACTGGGAGTTCAGCTGAGCACACTAACAACACTTTGGTTTGCAGAGGTGAATTGGTGAGCTCGGGAGAGCTGAAACCCCCAAATGAACCTCAACCCTCACTGGCAATATATCTCTGGGTACTAGGCCAAAATGATAGACCAAGAGCATGATTGACCCTTGTGGTCTTTCCTTTGTTTTCCTAGGGGCACAATCCTTACCTGCGCTGGAACAGGTAGGCCAGTGGGCCTGCGCAGATTGGGAGCAGGCTGGAGCCTCCACGGGGCAAGAGGACAATCCTTATCCTGGGGTAGGTGCCAGTCAGCCCAATGGGGCTGCTCAGATCTGCCGCAATCGGCCCTGTGCCAGAAGTGCTGCCGTGAACGTGCTTCATGGCACCTTAGCGACAGTGCTTGGCAAATGCAAGTGGCTTGCATTGGCCGAAGGAGGGGTGCTCTAAGTAGCAACCAAAGGGGGAAAAGATCCAAATTGGGACCCTGGTGCAGACAAGTCCCCTCTCCCCATACCATGGATCTGATCCAGACTTTCCCCTCCCTGTGGCTGCTGGTTAGAGAAAGGAAAAACAATGAAAACAAACACACACACAAGAGTCAACTTTTGACGTGTTATGCAGTTGGTCTCCTGGGTGTTGTGAGCAAACGATGGAGGACAGCTGTTGCATTCACACCTAGCGCCTGAACTTCTCAGACATAGCTTTTTTGGAAGCAGTAAGTAGGAGGAGAACGTTTGGTCTGCTTTCGGAGGAGACTGCATCTGAATACACTACGGCGAACCCCACACAAAAGAGTGCAGTGAGTCCCAGTTGGATATTCTGAAATGGGTGCCTCAACGGGAGTGTCTGGGGTGAGCCGTTGCTCCCCAACTGACAGGTGGCATGTAGGAGTTGCTATTAAAAATAAAATAATAATCATCCTGTTATTGGACTGACAACTTATGACAATGCAGTGCCCACAGGAATGACCTGTCACATCATTAGGAGGTTTTTGAGCACTTGTGTCTACACAATCGGCTCTGCACAGGGTAATTTTTCATGTAGCTCAAATGTAGCCTGCTTGGCTTGGTAGACAGCATCTATCTGGACGGTACAACTTCAGATGGCAAAGGGGGGATTGACATGACTCAGTCCTAACCTGGAGTTAGGCCGGCTTAGTTAGGCCAGCAAAGTTTGACTGGCACAAGAGACACCGTAAAGCAGGCTTGGACCACTCTCGGAGTCAGGGAGGATGGTGCACGTTTCTGTGCTGGCCTCTCTGACTCCGAGAGTGGTCCAAACACACTTTAGGGTGCCCCTTGTGCTGGCCAAACTTTGCTGGCCTAACTCCAGGTTAGGATTGCGCCCTGAATGGGTCAGCTCCACAAGTAGTGGGGCCCAGTTTGGAGCATTCTTTGGGGGCCCCCGCCTTACCCACGGACTAAGACTGAAGGTACTTCTTATTATTTGTTTCAAAACCATCCCTAAGTCCTGTTTCGCAAGCCAGCTCTGGAAGCCAGCTCTTACATTCGCAAAATGAAATCCTTTACATTTTACCAATTAGGTAACGTTTGTACACCAATTGCCTGGCAGCTTCTTCTCGGCCCACCTGTACGTCCTGGAGCAGATTTGCTCCCATTGCTAGCATCACGGCCGCATCCTCTTTCCCCGGGGCCCGGCTAATGCCAAACCAAGTTCTGTCAGCCTTAAGAGGCTTCTCTATCATAATGTATTCTTTTCTGTACACAACAGTGAGTTATGTTACAGATGCGAAGAAACAGACCTTTTGTTTTCCCCTGCAAGGAGTAGTGTGGTTTCTAGACTATAATTGGATAGCTTGAGATGTTGACATTTTTCCCATTTTGACAGCCAAATCAATGCTATTGAAAGCTGTTTGTAGGCGTTCATGACAGCCTCAGGATTAATACTGCTAGCCTGTCTCAAAATGGCTGCTGTTTATAGGCAGGTAAAATAGTAATGGGATTCTGTGGGTGAATTTAGGGATGCTTTAAGCAGACGGTAAAATAAGCGCTGCCAATAATGATGAACAGAACCCAGCCAGTCCCCCCCCCTTGCAGAGAAACCTCCATTCATTTTGCTCAAGCTTCATTGAGATGAATGGGGGGAAAGGGAGGTGTTGTTTCATAGACTGACAACACGAGTTTGGGAACCACAGTTTGGGAAGCCCTGCTATATGTATAGGGCGGAGGGTTTTTTGCAGATTCTGCAGCTCCTCTGGGCAACCATGGGTCACAGTTTGGGAACCACAGGGGCATCAGATTGTAACCTACCGTATTTCCCCAAGTATAAGACGCACCTTTTCCCCAAAAAACCGGGGGCTAAAAATTGGGTGCGTCTTATTCAAGGGGTGTGCCGTGCAGTGCTGCGTTCTCTGTGCTCCCGCTTGCCTTAAAGAGCAGCCGGCCCCAAAAATGTATTTTTCAAATTTCTGGCCCCAAAATGAAGGTGCGTCTTATACTTTGGTGCGTCTTATACTTGGGGAAATACGGTAAGTCCTCTAAGGCCATGCCACATGTTTTGAGAATTAGCAGCCATGCATCTGTCAAATGTATGCATCTGTGTTATTCCTTTTAACCAGTGAAGTCATAACTAGCCATTTAAAAAACAACAACCATGTGTGTAGTAAGTGTTAGTCATCTGCCTCCCCCTAACTCCCTAACCCCCTATTCAGAACGGATGGAAGCAGTGGTGGAAGTTGATTGAGGGACTTTCCTCACTGCCACCCCATTCTCCCATTGGCCAGTGGGCTGGTAGGAGGAGTCACTGCTACTGCCAATGATAAACGTAGGGAGGTGGGAACTATGAGGACCAGCGCAAGCCATTCTGCAGCAACTTGACAGCAGCACTTGCCTTGCCTTGCCTAAAATTGCCTCGAAAAAACACTCCAGGCAGCAGGCATGAAGAAATATGATTGTACTCTTTCCAAAAACATTAAACCCAGCAGTTATTCAGGTCTCTCCCTAGGCTTGCTAAAGCTGAGCGCTGGTGGGCTCTCAAGCAAAAACAACTTTGTAATCTATCCAACACTTGTACCATTTTGCGCTAGTGTGGAGAGGGAAAAAAAAATGCACTGCCTCGAAGAGTTTCTTCCCTATGTGGGCCTGTGGTGGCAGAGATGGCTTCATGCACCTGTGGGCATCTGATTGTCTCCAGCCTGTCGGGGGTTAATCAGCTATGGCACCAAATTATGTGGGGTTCCCTTCCTTGAAATGAGAAACTCACATCAAAAATGTTCCCCTGTCCTACATTAAGGGAGCCATGACAGCGTGTGTAACCTTTTCCTTTATGCAGTGCAGAAAACAGCTTGGCAGTTTTAGGTCCTGCCGGCTTATTTATGCATTTGAGGCTTTTCAAATGCTTGTGTATTTTTTTTGGAGGGGTGGTTAACTCTTTTTTATGCCCTCAGCTATAACAGAGTCGGGGCTGACTTTGTCAGAAAATCCCCCTATAAGATCTTAAGAGCCTGAGCTCAAGACGTTAATATAGTAGAAGATGAAAATACAGCTTCATGATCATTTTATTTCCCTCTTTGCTTCTTATCTGGAGGAACGGGGAGGAAAGAAATGGGAAGCAGTGTAGCATCCACAACAGGAAAAATTATATCACTTTATCTCTGAAAAGTGCACAGCTGACTGACTGAATAACCTGCCTGGATAATATGCTAATAAAATGGATCTGGACTGTATAAAATTGGATTGGCCATAAACGACTTCCTGAAAGGAGGGGGAAGAGACCCATCCCTTTGCACGAGACAATCTACGTGAGACTTTCCTTCTTCCCTTCACTTAACAGGAAATTCATTGTAATTAAAATAAAAATGAAATAGCTTTCAGTTTCTTCTCCGCAGAGAGTTTATCAAGGCAATCGTTGACCTATTTGAAGGCTGGCAATTTGTATCCAATAAGATATTTATGCAAATATGTCTATTATTTCCCCCAAGCTGGGAGAGGCACATCTTTTTATTGCTTCTTCCCCCCCCCTCTAGTTCTTTCCTAATAGAAATTCATAGGTAATGAATAATCTCTGGATTCAGAGAAGAGATAATTTGAATTATCCCGTGTTTAGCTGCTAAGGTAGCTTAAAGGTTAAGGGAGTTTTTTGGAGGAGTGAATTTGACTGGGTTAGCATTTGTACTCTTTCGATAGCTGGGAGTTCACAGGCTTTATGCGGTTTATGTAGTGCTTGGAAGAGTGACCCATCACCAGCAAGATTGCCGAAGCACCAGAGATCTGGAAGATACAAAATTGATTGTCTAGAGATAGGGAAAATAGCTGTCAAAAAATTGATAGGGAAAATACCAATGAATGGAGCCAGAAGGTTTAGTGCTTTGCCTCCTGTACTATCTGTGACCTATTGCTCAGTGGGGGTCACCACCAGGTGAGAAGTAAGACACTTAGTTCCTGCATCCTCAGGAACCACATATGTAGCTGGGAGATACACAAAAAGGGGACATCAGGAAGGGAAAGCTACAGAATGAGGGACACTGCTTGCCTGTTTCTTTCTATTGCCCCCTGCTCCCTGACAGATAGTCCAGGGCTGATAGTACAAAGAACATAAGAACATAAGAAGAGTCCTGCTGGATCAGGCCAAAGGCCCATCTAGTCCAGCTTCCTGTATCTCACAGCGGCCCACCAGGTGCCCCAGGGAGGCATGAGACAAGATGCTTGCATCCTGTTGCCACTCCCTTGCACCCGGTACTCTGAAGTAGCCTACTACTACTGTAAGGAGGTTGCACAATCCATCATTGCCTATAGCCCACGATGGACTTTTCTTCTAGAAATCCATCCAATCTCCTCTTAAAGGCATCCAGACCAGATGCCATCACCACCTCCTGTGGCAAAGAGTTCCACAGATTAACTACCCGCTGGGTAAAAAAGTATTTCCTTTTATCTGTTTTAACTCTCCCAACCCTCAGTTTTAGTGGATGCCCCCTGGTTCTGGTCTAGTAAGGGCTCGTATGGATGCAAAGGAATCAACTGTTTCCCTACTGGGCTTCTCTTTTAATAGCAGGCTTCTGTGCTGAAGGCATCCGAGGGCGCAATCCTAACCAACTTTCCAGCACGAGGGTAAGGGCAATGCAGCTCCGAGGTAAGGGAACAAACATTCCCTCACCTGGAGGAGGCCTCTGTGACTACCACTCCACAGCAGCATGCAGAACATGCTCCATTGGCCCAGCTAAGTCAGTGCAGGAACGCTGGTTACAATTGAGTCCCCAGTAAGGAAGTTACTTCCAGCTGGAGCCCAATCCTATACATGCTTACCCACAAGTAAGTCCCATGATCATCAACGGGACATACTCCCAGGTAACTGTGGATAGGATTGCAGCCTGCATTTCACCCAAACAGAAACAAAACAAACTGCTAATGGACCAAAACATTGGTCCATGAGAGAAAACCCTCAAAACGTAATATACCGTTAATATGTATCTTTAAGTGCATCTAAATCCTGGTTTTTTTTTTTTTTTTTTGTTTCAAAATTTATACATTTCTTTTCCAGCAACCGCAAACAACGTTTTTGGGATGAACTGAGCTTGAGTTTTAAACGAAAGTGGAGAACTTTCAAAGTAGGGAGAAATTGGCTGGAGAAGAAAGCACGCTAATGAAGAAATGTGAGGTTGATTTATTGTTCTCGGCGACAGTCTTAATGGGGGTTGGCTATGGGGGTGCGACTATAGTGGGGTTTGTTTCATGGAGCGTTCCTGAGCTTTAAAATTTGCGACTACAGCACTGGAAGTATCTGTGTTGCCTTATTTCTGTAAATGAATACGGTAATGCTAATAGCAGGGGACAACCGCATCAAGCAAATTCATCCTAATCATGCTTTCGGTGCCATCTCACTGACAGTGAGTAAAATGGATTCTAAGGTAAAGGTAAAGGTTTCCCCACGTGAATGACTGTAGGGGGTGGTGCTCATCTCCATTTCAAAGCCTGTAGAGCCGGCGTTTGTCCGAGGACAAGGTTCTGTGGTCATGTGGCCGGCATGACTCTACACCGTAGCGCACGGAACACCGTTTCCTTCCCACCAAAGTGGCACCTATTCATCTACTTGCATTTAGGTGCTTTTGAACTGCTAGGTTGGCAGGAGCCGAGACAAGTGATGGGAGCTCACTCCATCACGCAAGGTCTCGAACTCTCAACCTTCTGGTCAGCAAGCTCAGCAGCAGCGGTTTCACCCGCTGCACCACCACGTCCCCAAATGAATAAATGAATAAGGTAATGCTAATAGCAGGGGACAACCGCATCAAGCAAATTCATCCTAATCATGCTTTTCGGTGCCACCACACTGACAGTGGGTAAAATGGATTCTGGGTAGGATCAAAGAGCACGGAGAAGTTGCCTTGAGAAATTCCTCATCCCATGAACATCTATTTCTCAGCAGAGGCTGACTTTTGAGGGGGGGGAGAGAGAGACTTTAACAGGCCTTTGCTTCGTCATGCAAGAATCTCATTACAATTAATCTCCTGCGACAGAAATCCCACTGTCATTAGGGAACTGGCTCTTGGTTTTGATCGTCTGTGTTCTATTTCAGTTTTATTGCCACATGGAGTGAGATGGAGGGAGATGGTCCTCGGCAACCACAAATCAATGGGAGATTCTCTGGTCAACTGCCATGAGGTTCATTCAGCTAACTAAAATATTTCAGTGCGACAGGCAGCCTCCCTGGTAGGAAACAATCCATTAGGGCTTGAAGAGAGGAGAACAGATAAAAGTTAGGCAGGGTGTCAGATTATCCCATCTCCCGCATTCCTGCTGATAAAATGGCTGCGTTTGGATGAAATGGTTCCTTGTAGATCTCCCAAGTCTCAGGCAGAAATGACTCCCAGGGCACAATCCTTCACTTGAGTTAGGCCGGCATAAACTAAGCCAGCAAAGTTTGGCCAGCTCAAGGGCCACCACAAAGTATGTTTGGACCACTCTTGGAGTCAGAGAGGCCAGCGCACAGATGTGCATCCTCTTCCCTGATTCCGAGAGTGGTCCAAATGCGCTTTACGGTGGCCCTTGTGCTGGCCAAACTTTGCTGGCTTAGCTTATGCTGGCCTAACTCCAGTTTAGGATTGCGGTCCCGGTTGGGCTACTTCACATGTTTCCAAGCTGAGATTAAACAGTGGTGTGTGTGTGTGTGTGTGTGTGTGTGTGTGTGTGTGTGTGTGTGTG
>JAJKFI010000023.1:7316849-7370212 GCA_029204185.1 Lerista edwardsae | reverse complement strand
ATCAATCAATCAATCAATCAATCAATCAATCAATCAATCAATCAATCAATCACTAGTATTTATATACCGCTTTTCAACACAAAGTTCACAAAGCAGTTTACAGGCAAATAATAACATTAAAGTTAAATGGCTCCCTGTCCCAAAAGGGCTCACAATCTAGAAAAATGGAGAACACCCAGTGGTATCATCTGTTAATGAACAGAGGGAACGCTGGGTGGGACTTATGCGTGATTGGCAGCCCGTCCGTTGCGTTCCACCGCCTGCCCGCCCGCCGCGCGGGTTGCTTCCGGTTGGCGCACCCCACTGCTGCTCGCCCAGGCACCCGGCGCGTGCCTCCCGTCCCCCACGGCCAGCAGGCACCCCCTCCGAGGCTGGGGCCGCATGGGCAGGCGGAACACAACGGACGGGCAGCCAATCAGAGCATAAGTCCCGCCCAGCGTTCCCTCTGTTCATTAACAGATGACACCACTGAGAACACCACCAGCAACAGCCACGAGAAAGACACTGTGCTGGGGTGAAGAGGGACAATTGCTCTCCCGCTGCTAAATATAAGAGGTTCTGTGTAAAGAGCTCCTGTGTAAAGCGGCCCCGCCTTTTCCTCCCATTCATGGCTTGGAGAGCTGGCTCAGAAGCTCAGCTCTGGAGGAGAGGGGGAGGGGCCACCTTACACAGGAGCTCAGGCTCCTGCAAAACTTAGCATTTTGCTCCCTCTCTAGGAATGCCACTGATGCTGCCGCTGCCTCCCCAAATTTAGCAACCTTGCCCCCCCCCATGCATCTTGCGGGTTGTGCGCGGAAAATATACAGACCAACCAATCATGTCAGAGCACAGCCTCAAAGACACATATCCAATCTTGGAGCAGTGCAAGTCTAAAAGAATTGGCCATCAACAAGCCAGGAAGCAAGGAAAGCTTTCCATTTTCCTCCCCCAAAGTCCTCCAGTTCCAAAACGATTCTCTTTTCAAAGCACGCAATACATAATCACAGGTTCAAAAGGGAACGCAATGCAATTTCTATTTTTACAGAGGTGGAATCAAAGTTGTGATGGTCCGCTGTACAATTTCCATCCGCCAGTGTGGACCTTGGGCCAAAAAGCTTTCCCCAATCTTGCTCTAGCCACTAGGATACACTGCCTCTTACAGAGAAGCCATCAAAGGAACAGGGGTGGATTGCCCTTGGCTGAGCTCTGCAAGATGAAGAAGGTCTTGAGAGGGGAGGGGCAATTGGCTATTTAATTGGCCCCACCCAGGTTAGTGAAGAATGACCTGATATCTCTGTCTGAAACAGCCATTTAGCATAGCTGCTAATGGAGGTCGTTCTGATGGGGAAAGAGCCAAGTGTCAGGCTGATAGAAGAGTCATAACAAGGGATTCTGTTTGCCAATAACAGAATTCACCCCTGTCACTTGTGAATGCTGCATGCACCGTGCACTGAATAAATGCACTTCAAACATGCACAGATAATGTTGCCTTTATATTCTGCAGTGGATAAACATGAATCTCACTCCTCGTGAGCCAGAACCCCACCATTGTCATATTATGAGATGAACATATTCATGTCCTACCCCTGATGTCAACTAGTAGCTGAGCGTCCTCCATCGAAAAGTCATGGCTTTTTGTATAATTCAATAATGACACATTTTTAACCCAATGGAAAATCTATGTGACAAAAACTTTTAAGATTATAATGCTGCCAGATTAATCATGATCTATTCATTCAGGAATTTTCTCTCTTGCTATGTTGCCAGAAGAGTTACTTGAGGATTTATGGCTTTGGTGGAAGGCTTTAATATTTATCTCGGAGACTGAAGTAGATGGGCTGGTGGTGACTAGGAATAAAACAGAATTAATTTGGAGAGAGTTGCCCTGATCCAGCTAAGGAGATCTGCATGCATAAGCAGTCTTCCACACTTGTATTATTTCCTGATATGGAGTCATGAGTATTAATGTGCAGTGCATTCAAATCTGCACTGGGAATGAGCTTTTGAATACCTGCACATTCTGAGATGTTTCTCCTTGGAAGGAACCTTTGGATTCACTCCAAATCCCACTTTTTTTTGGAATTCTTATGGACGGGTGGTGCCCATCAAGTGGAATTGCTGTGTGTGCACTTACGGAGGTCTGCTTCCTTTTATCAGTCTTAGGGCACAATCCTAAACTGGAGTTAGGCTGGCATAAACTAAGCAAGCAAAGTTTGACCAGCACAAGGGCCACTGTAAAGTGCATTTGGACCACTCTCAGAGTCAGAGAGGCCAGCACACAGACGTGCGCCATCCTCCCTGACTCCGAGGGTGGTCCAAACACGTTTTGTAGTGGCCCTTGTGCTGGCCAAACTTTGCTGGCTGAGTTTATGCCGGCCTAACTCCAGTTTAGGATTGTGCTTTTAGAGTGCAGTCCTAACCTGGAGTTGGGCTGGCACAGTTACTAAGTCCAAAAAAGACTTACTCCTAAGAAAATAGAGTATGTGGAGGTTTACTTCAGTTAAGGATAAAGGTTGGGGAATCTTAACAATTTTCTAGCACTGCCATAACTGTGCCAATGGGGCATGTGCTGCATCCTGTAGTGGGGGAGGGGGAAGTCACAGAAGCCTCCTCAAGGCAAGGGAAGATTTGTTCCCTTTCCTTGGAGAACATTGCCCTTAATCTGGTGCTGGAAAGTTGGCTAGGATTATGCCCTCAGTCAAAGTATTTGTGGAAAATATGAGTTCTGAAGACAAATTTGAAGAAAGAGTAGGGGGAGTTGAGGTCTGGTAGATTTTTTTTTTGCAAGCTGGAGACTAATTCTGAACAATTCATCCAAAATCGGCATTCAGTCTGCAATTTGAGGACAAAACCAGATGGCGAATTAAAGAACGTTGAGGCATGCCAGCCAACAAATAAGCCTAGAAATAAGCATCATGATGGCTCTTAACTTCCCCATGAAAAGTGCTGGAGATTAAGAACATGTGCCCCAAACCCTCCTGAAACGATTGGACTCTTGACCCTTCGTTCTTATTGATTTCTTAAAATAGCATTTGGGGAGTGCAGCAAGCACTTCAAGAGCCTCTTGTGTTCATTAGCACGCAGTGTGATGCCACCGAAAGGATTTGTGCAGAACTGACTCATAAGAAAAAAGAACCACACTGTATTCTGCACTAGTCAGGCTTTGAAGTGCAGTACTGTGTCCAGATCTGGGTACCATGTTGTAAGGAGGAAACAGACAACTTGGGATGGGTTCAGAGAAGGGTAAGAAAAATGATCAGGTGACTGGAAAACACATTCTAGGAGGGCAGATTGAATGAACTAGGTATGTTTGGACCACTCTCAGAGTCAGGGAGGATGGCGCACGTCTGTGTGCTGGCCTGACTGACTCCGAGAGTGGTCCAAACAGACTTTATGGTGCCCCTTGTGCTGGCCAAACTTGGCTGGCCTAACTCCAGGTTAGAATTGCGCCCTTACTAACTATCACCACATCTCACAGTAGCAGATTCCATATAGATGGATCAGTGTTATGATCATGCATGGAAGGGATAAAGTCGATAGAGGGATGTTCTCCCTCTCTCAAAACACCAGAACCAGGGGGCATCCGCTAAAACTGAGGGTTGGGAGAGTTAAAACAGATAAAAGGAAATACTTTTTCACCCAGCGGGTAGTTAATCTGTGGAACTCTTTGCCACAGGAGGTGGTGATGGCATTTGGTCTGGATGCCTTCAAGAGGGGATTGGACGGATATCTGGAGGAAAGGTCCATTGTGGGCTATAGGCCATGATGGATAGTGCAACCTCCTTATAAAGGTGGTGGGCTACTTCAGAGTACCGGGTGCAAGGGAGTGGCAACAGAATGCAAGCATCTTGTTGTCTCATGCCTCCCTGGGGCACCTGGTGGGCTGCTGTGAGATTCAGGAAGCTGGACTAGATGGGCCTTTGGCCTGATCCAGCAGGGCTCTTCTTATGTTCTTATGTTCTTATGTGTTGCATCTATGACACCCAATTGAGATACGAGATAATTGAGTATGTAAGCAAATATGAAGCGATTTGATGTCCTGTAATGAGGTTTGCTGCTAGCCTAACTATGCCCTTAATGATGCCTTCTCTCAGATGGTTGTTTGTGGCCAAGAAAGGACATATACTTTCCATCTAGATGATCTGGGATCTTGGGGTGGGACCCTTAAATCAAGCCAACCAACCTGCTATATATACAATTCCCTAATTTGCAAAATGAGTTCTGGTTGGAGAGTTTGTTTTCCCTTCAAGGTCTGTATTACTATAAGTTATTCACCAGCAGCCCAGACTATTAGACGGCTTCAAGACCCCATTTTGAGATTTGTACTACCTGACACCCAGCTGATTCTGTGCACGTCGAGTCATAAAAAGGGATGCAATTTGGTTATTTTTAAATGGTTAGCAAAACTTAATTGTGGATCCCCCCTCTTTTTTTCAGCATCTGGTGCATCTTTTTTAGATGTGCAGTAAATGTCAGAGCGTCAGAATTTATCTTGGGATTTCTTGGGAGTTTTGTAGCCACAGACGTAATTTATGGAGAGACTACGCTTTTTTCTGCAAGCCTTTAAACTGCTGTCAGCCACACCACATGCCTCTTAGCCCATGATGTAATTGGAAAGAGAAAACCCCATTGTTCTCAGGTCTCTATCCTTCTCTGGTCCTCCTGTCGTTCATGTTGTACCAAATCAATACCCTTCTATTGTTCAAAACATCTTTGCAAACCAGGGCAAGATCTAGTGGTCAGGGTGGCAGTACCTATCAAAAGAAGGTCAAGAGGAGGGAGATGTATTCCCAACTCGGCCCTGTTATCACGTTAAACACCTCGCTTTGCAAAATGAAAAGTGCAAGTAGCTTTGTTGGTTGAGCTGGAAAAATCCCGCTGTAACATTGGGGGAGCACCTTTATGTGGGTCCGTTGTCATGGTCCGAAGCAGTGGCATATCTAGGGTGTTGCATGGGGTGGCAAGAGCCATGGGCGCCATTTGCCAGGGGCGCCGATGGCCCTTAGCCACCCCCATGCAGCGCCCAAGAAGATGCCTGAGTGCACGGCTTCCCTCAGCCGTGGCTCGGGTTTTGCCCGAGCGGTGGCCAGGAGACGCCGTGCCCCCCCAGGCAAAACGCCGCTCGGGCAAAACAAGGAGGCGGGGGCTTGGCTTCTTCCCGCCATGTTGGCTGACATGGAGGACAGAAGCCACACCCCGCAACGTCATGACGTCACGACATTGTGATGTCATGATGTTGCGTGCCATGGGCGCGGTTTCGCCCTGGTACACCTCTGGTCCAAAGTCAAATGGTACAGCAATGCTAACAACTGTAGCCCCTGCTAACTGGGCAACAAAAGTACCTTTCAAAGCAGTGGTTCTCATGTATTTAGCAAGCTCCCCTATCTCTCTTTTTTTAAAATTGCAGGACACTGTCCAGATACAATGGAAGACAAAGTGACTATAAGTTTGATCATTGTATATAAGAGGGAATTTTGGCAGGTGCAGCTTTTGAAACCCAGGTTAAGCTGCAAAAAAAGCGTTGAGCTGGAAAAAAATTGCCTATGCAGGGATTTTAAGAAGGGATTTTTAAGATGCCTTTAAGAAGGGATTGGACAGATTTCTGGAAGAAAGCTCCATCGTGGGCTATAGGCAATGATGGATTGTGCAACCTGTTTACATTAGTAGTAGGCTACTTCAGAGTACCGGGTGCAAGGGAGTGGCAACAGGATCCAAGCATCTTGTTGTCTCATGCCTCCCTGGGGCATCTGGTGGGCCACTGTGAGATACAGGAAGCTGGACTAGGTGGGCCTTTGGCCTGATCCAGCAGGGCTCTTCTTATGTTCTTATGTTCTTATTAAGTGTGCAGTCCTAACCTGGAGTTAGGCTGGCACAGTCAGGCCAGTAAAGCGCATTTGGACCATTCTCGGAGTCAGAGAGGACGGCACACATCCATTGGAGGCACCTTACAGCACCTTGTGCGACATTTCCCGGGTGGTACAAGTGTACTGCCCGTGGTAAAGCCCATTGAATTGGGCCCTAAATATAAAAGCCACCTTTTCATATTGGTTCCAGGATGCTCAGTAGGGTCACATTTTGTATATGTTTCTGCTTAGTTTATGCAATTTTTATGGAACACAGCATAGAGAAATCCAAGCCTGCAGAGACCTTTCTTTTCCTGGTTTGTCATAATATTGCAGCTGCTGATCAGAGTGAAGAGGAATCGCTCCAACGTCTTGGTTAATCCAAATAATTGTGCTGCGATATTTTTTGGTTGAAAACATCCATTATTACACATAACTGAGCTTGATGTTCATTTTATGATGAAGGAGAGGGCTTGCTTCTTCCTTGTTTGCTCCTGCTCCAGCATTGCTTGTGTTTCCATCTCATTTTACACTCCCTCTAATGTATTGTTTACATGCGTTACACTGGGAGGGGAAAAAAAAACCCTATTGGAATGTAATGTTGCATTTATGCTTGCTTTATTGTTAATGCCATAATGTGCTTATGTGCTGTTTTCATCCTTGAGATGCGTTCTGCCAACGATAGCTCGTATTTGGGAGTTGCAGCGCAGTGCAGTGGGCAATTAACCAGAGAGCATGAACACATTTTCTTTTTCACTTGCAGTGCAAAAGTGAATCTCAGGGCACAATCCTATGCATATCTACTCAGAGGATATTGTGTTCAATGGGGCTTACTCCCAGGAAAGAGGATATAGGATTGCACCCTCAGTGTTATAAATTAAGATGCATCATCATCATCATCATCATCATCATCATCATCATCATCACCTTTATTGGCATTACACAAGACAGACAATTAACATATATCACAAAACTATAATGACTGGTACATTGACCATCACAGTAAGTAAAGTTGGAAATTACTTAAACTCGTCTAGCTAATACAGCCTTGAGATAAGACGATACAGAGAGCAATATAGATAGGTTTGTGTAATGACAATAAAGGTGGTGGTGGTGATGATGATGATGATGATGATGATGATGATGATGATGATGATTAAGATGCAGAAGCTGGCGTTTAAAAAGTGTAGGGGTAAAGCACACCAGTCTCTCCAGACACAATCCTAACCTGGACCTAGGCCAGCACAGTTAGGCCAGCAAAGTTTGGTTGGCACAAGGGCCACCGTAAAGTATGTTTGGACCACTCTCAGAGTCAGAACGGCCTCCACACAGACATACACCATCCTCCCTGACTCTGAGAGTGGTCCAAATGCACTTTATGGTGGCCCTTGTGCTGGCCAAACTTTGCTGGCCTATCTGTGCCGGCCTAACTCTGGGTTAGGATTGTGCTCTCCATCTCAAAAACTCTACAGCAACAATGCAGAAGATTTAGTCGAGAGGGTTAATGCCTCCGTTTGCCTGAAGATAAGAGCTGAAGTTCTGAAGTTCGCCAATTCGAGACTACCGGAAGTTAATTGCGGCTGATTAACAGCTGAGCTGTCTCCGGCTGCCTTGTGAGAGGGGGAGTTGTGCTGAGAGAGCCGCTTCTCTGGTGGGAGCAGGAAAGCCGCTTATCAGCCAGCAAGACGACAAACGGGTGGCCAGAAAGAAGGACTAAATCCAGAAAGATCCATCTGTATGTGTGTAGTTCTTGTAAGATAGAACGTTTCTGTAAAAATTGTAAAAACCTTCAGGTTTCTGAATAAAGTCTGCCTATGTAAACCGCCTTGAGTTATAGTCATTAGAGAAATCTGGTGACCTAAGAAAGGCGGTATATAAATACAAATATTATTATTTTTTATTTATCCTGGTGCACCCACATTTATCATAAGAGGGGTAGGGCAGTGATGAGTAGATGGTAGGCTGCTGGGAGTTTCTCTCTTTTGCCACATGACAAAACTTGGGATGTTGGGAGCCAATTATTGGCGGCTTGTACAATAATTTACTTTGGTAGTTTTTACAGATGTATGGCAGCTGTGCATCCTGTTCTTTTTTTTTTTGACCACATTCCACCTTTGTTCCACTCTCCCCCAACCCCATGCTGGCCTCCCTCAGTCCGACAAAACTCACATGACAGCACGTTTGCCTTCTAGCATGCCTGCAACACTCTAGCATGCTCAAAGACTTTGGCCACCTCGTGAGAAGAGAGGTCTCTTTAGAAAAGACCCTCATGCTTGGAAAGGTCGAAGGCAATAGGAGAAGGGGGCGGCAGAGGATGAGATGGTTAGATAGTGTCACCGAAGCAACGAACATGAAATTGGGTGAACTCCGGAAGCTAGTGGAGGACAGGGAGGCCTGGCGTGCTGTGGTCCAGGGGGTCGCGAAGAGTCGGACATGACTTAGCGACTGAACAACCACCACCACAATATCATGCTGTTGGAAGGCCAATCTCTGATATTTGCTGCAAGATTCGCTGAAACCATGGCTAGCTCCCCCTACTGGCCTTATGCTCCCCCCTCCAAAATGTGCCACTTTGACAAATGAGGTTGCCTAGTATGCAAACATCTCTCCCTTTTTTTGCAAGGGACGATCTGTGTTGATGGTTTGTGTGCGGCTCCAAACAGCACGCTGCCAAAATGGCCATTCATGTGACTGAAGAGCAACTCCCCACTCTGCAAACGCACAACCCCTCTCTGCGAAACACGACAGCCAAAACGACAGAAAGGATACGAGTCCTACCGATGCACCCCATGAACGCAAGCATTCCAAGAATATTTATCAAAAATAATTACAGGCAAGTTCTTTCATTAAAAAATAAATTGGATTAATTAGCAGACAATCGTAATTCTTTCTCCAAGTACTTCTGCGTACATTTCATTCTTGTTACTTTTAATGACTTGACATTCAGTTAAAAATGTAAGCGGTGCTCTCCGGGGCTGGGTGGGGGAGAATTCTGATTAAGTTCTCCAGATTCCTGGCCAAGGAGGAAGCAATATAGCAACGTTTGGCTACAGCGGAAGGCCGGTTGCTCTTTTAAATTTCTCCATTTTGGTGCCTAGATAAGGACTGGAATGGCATATAGTGAAAAGCAGGATTTGATGGTGTTATCTTTAATATGCAGCCTCTCTTAACAATGGAGATTATTCTCTTGTCCTGCTCTCATCCTGAGGGTGCATTCAGACAACCTGTTTGAGAGAGCTTTCGTTCTGTCGCTTCCATCATATGGTTCACATAAGCTCATCTCCTACAGTTAGAGCCACCAATTTTATGTTCCAAACAAATGTCAACCCTTCTGTGTGGGGGCAGGACTGTTGCTAAAACAGACCAGGGAGTTCTAGAAGACAGTTCTTATGTGAAGATTCTAGATGGGTTCTGGGAGATTGAGGGCACAATCCTAACGAACTTTCCAGCACTGACCTAGCTGTGCCAATGGGGCATGTGCTGCATCCTGCAATGGAATAGTAGTCACAGAGATCTCCTCAAGGTAAGGGAATGTATGTTCCCTTATCACGGAGCTGCATTGTCCTTACCCCAGTGCTGGAAAGTTGGTTAGGATTGTGCCCTGAATTATGGAATCAATTATGGATTCCTGAATTATGGAATCCAAACATTGTTAGAAAGGGTGGCTCTGAATGTGACCGATATTTTTAGAACCTAGTTGGGATCCATAAGTGTTTGTTTGACATGAAATTGAATTGTGCTTCCTTGCACACCTGATGCACATGTGTGCAAAAGGTGAACCATCAATTCAATTTCTTGCAAAGGCTAAAATTGCCTCACCAAAAGTTTGAAACTTTCCAAGCATCAATTGCTTATTTGTAAGCCTTGAAAGATCAGGGACGTGGTGGCGCAGTGGGTTAAACCGCTGCTGCTGGGCTTTCCGACCGGAAGGTTGGGAGTTCAAGACTGCGCGACGGAGTGGGCTCCCATCGCTTGTCCCAGCTCCTGCCAACCTAGCAGTTCAAAAGCACCTAAATGCAAGTAGATAAATAGTGACCACTTTGGTGGGAAAGGAATGGTGTTCCATGAGCTACGGCGTAGAGTCATGCTGGCCACATGACCATGGAAACTTGTCCTCGGACAAAACGCCGGCTCTTTGGCTTAGAAACGGAGATGAGCACCGCCCCCTACAGTCGGTCACAACTAGACCATTCGGTCTTGGGGAAACCTTTACCTTTTTACAGTAGCCCATTGTTGATGGGCACTCAACGTATGGCTTAACCACATCATCATTTATACCCAAAATGGCAAATCAAATGACACTACTCACAAGCTTTATGAAAGCAAATGACATAAGTATTATACTCTGCCCACTGCAAAGACAATCTAAGTAATTGCTTAACATTTTACAGTAATCAAAACACTTCCCTTTTCCTGTTATTTCTTGCATTGGCAATTACAGTATTTTTCTTACTGGTCTTCCTATTTCTACTCTTAAGCGTCTTCACAATTATGTTCTTAATGTCAAGTCTAGTGCAGAGGCGGAGGGAGGGTGCTGCAGGGGGTGACAAATGCAAGGGGCACTGGCAGCACCGGTGGCACCGCCGCATGGAACAACCCGCACATTTTTTGCCCTCCCACGTATTTGTATCGCTCCTTAATGGAGCAATTCCGGGCGCAGGGAGGTGTGGCCAGGAGACGGATGGAGGCTGGGAGTTTTAAAGGACAACCACAGAGAAAGAAAATCTGCAACATTGGCCATTTCTGCTGCCACACAAGCCACCTTGGCATCATCCCACGTGACCGTCATGCAAACCATCGCAATGACACGAGACTGGCCTACCACTTCAGCTCATTCATGGACTTCATGATGTGGTGACCTGAGAAACAGGAGACTCCACATGCTACCTACGCAAGGTATGTCCTAAAAAAAAGAAGAAGCCAATCTCACACATCATGTTGAGAAGAAGAAAAAACGCACGGAGCAAGTGTAACGCCTAAATTAGATCTGAGTGTGTGGAAAACTCGGAGCGCAATCCTAACCTGGAGTTAGGCTGCCACAGTTAGGCCAGCAAAGTTTGGCTGGTACCACCAAGTATGTTTGGACCACTCTTGGAGTCAGAAAGGCCAACACAGAGATGTGCGCCATCCTCCCTGACTCCAAGTGTGGTGCAAATGTGCTTTACGGTGGCCCTTGTGCCGGTCAAACTTTGCTGGCCTAACTGTGCCGGCCTTACTCCGGGTTAGGCTTGTGCCCTCAGTCTCTTCACCATGAGCTGTTTCAAGACTGTTTAACCACTCATCCCAAGTAGACCTCTGTCAAAATGATTCTAGATAACCCATCATTTCACAGCAGGAAGCTTATGCCAGAGATGTTTCAAGTGGCCTATATTTATTTGCTTACATGCGCGCGCACACACACACACACACACTTATTCAAAATTCAATGTTAAGCAGGAAAAAAAAAGTGTAAAACTCCCTTCTTAGAGTAGGTTGCAGATGGCCACTAAGTTGAAGATGTACTCAGCAGAGCATGCATTTCCAAGCCGTTGCAACTCGACTTCCTTTTGTGCTCAGGAGACTTCTAGAGTAACGAGGAGTGACAGTATGCTTGGATACGCAAGCGAGCACATGATATGCAGAGCATATGTTGGGCCTCACCTTCATCTCATGGCATAGGGAATCAGGGGGGTGGGTGGGAAAGAAATGATGCTCCAGAGAAACTGCTTTCTGCTGCAAGCGCCATTCATAATAGATCTCGGACAGCTGTAAATCTTAATTTGGGTTGTGACAATGAGGAAATCTCAGGTTAGAGTCTTACTCTGACAGCAGTCCTAACTGAGGGTGCAACCCTAACCCAACGTTCCAGCACCAGGGTAAGGGCAGTGCAGCTCTACATAAGAACATAAGAAGAGCCCTGCTGGATCAGGCCAAAGGCCCATCTAGTCCAGCTTCCTGGATCTCACAGCGGCCCACCAGGTGCCCCAGGGAGGCATGAGACAACAAGATGCCTGCATCCTGTTGCCACTCCCTTGCACCCGGCACTCTGAAGTAGCCCACCACCAATGTAAGGAGGTTGCACAATCCATCATTGCCTATAGCCCACGATGGACCTCTCCTCCAGAAATCCGTCCAATCCCCTCTTAAAGGCATCCAGACCAGATGCCACCTCCTGTGGCAAAGAGTTCCACAGATTAACTACCCGCTGCATAAAAAAGTACTTCCTTGTATCTGTTTTAACCTGCCCAACCCTCAGTCTTAGCGGATGCCCCCTGGTTCTGGTGTTTTGAGAGAGGGAAAACAACATCCCTCTATCGACTCTATCCCTCCCGTGCATAATCGGCAGTATGGGAACCAACATTCCCTTACTTTGAGGAGGCCTCTGTGATTGCCCCCCCCCACTGCAAGATGCAGCACATGGCCCATTGGCACAGCTATGCCAGGGCTGGAATGTTGGTCGGGATTGTGCCCTAACTCGAAGTAGGAGTTGTGGGTAAAGTAGGCCTGCATGAAATTGCTCTTAGAAATGTTGCTACTTGTACCCAACCCCCTCTGGCTCCCCTTGAAATTCATTGAGTTTTAAATCAAGTCCACTTCCATTCATTCATTTTGCTGTGTACGCTGCTGTCGGAACTTTGAAAATGGAAAGAGGCCTGTAAATATTCGCAATAGAAGAATCCGTCATTTCTACCTGAAAAAGAAGAATATCCGAATCCATTGACGATTTGGTTCGGCACAGGGCATAGCATTGACTTGAGCTGACACGGTTGAGCAGGGCATTCCAATTTTGGATGGAAATCCTTCCTCCACCCACTATTCTGAGTTGCCAGCTTACAAATATAATATAGCATAGCATATACTATACATCTATAACACACACTATAAAGGGAACATGCACAGCCTCTCATTATTCTCTCGGAACCTTTCAGAAATATGACAAAACCACACTATAGTGCCCTGCTGTAGTAGCCCCCATTCTGAATTTGAAAAATGTGAATTAACTTCAAGGGAAATTAAGGGTTTTTTTAAGGTTCTTTAAAAAAAACACATCTAGAGGATGCCTCCTTTTTTGAAGAAGAAAATCATGGATGATTTAGAAACTGGGATTTTTTTAGCCATTGCCGAAAGGGTTTCTCAAGTGTATGAAGTTGGCCTTCAGTGTCTACAGAAAAACCTTCCAGTAGGAACTATTCCTTTGCCTTGCTTTGGTTTTCTAATAGGTCCCACATTTGGTTTTCTAATAGGTCCCACATTATCAGATGTGGCACCTGCCTCTGTTCCCTGTGCCGGCTACGTCTCTTTTTGTGGCTTTTGATGTGCTGCGATGTTCTTCTGGTGGCATATAGCACAGGCGGAGGAGTTCAGAAGTCCAAATGCAGGGACGCACCAAGCTTCACAGCTTAACAGGAAGTTTCCATTTGATTTCACTCCTTCTCTATCTCAGACAGACTTAAACTGAACAATCTTTGAAAAGTACCACACATCCATTCTCTGGAAAATGGCTTCCTCAAAAGACCGCCTTATCCTTGGTCCGAGCATATTGGGTGTGTATGCTTTTTATTTTCTCCCTGGTTTTTTTTTTTCCAACAATGTTAGGCTCAACTGTTTTTCAGTCTGGATGCACAAAGGGAATGGTAAGGAAACTGTACTTTTATATTTGGCTGCAGCTGGAATTAAAAAGGGGAAAACAGATTGAAATTAAGGGTGCAATCCTAACCTGGAGTTAGGCCGGCACAGTTAGGCCACCACAGTTTGGCCGGCACACGGGACGATGTAAAGTATGTTTGGACCACTCTCAGAGTCAGGCCAGCACACAGACGTGCGCCATCCCCACTGACTCAGAGAGTGGTCCAAATGCGCTTTATGGTGTCCCTTGTGCCAGCCAAACTTTGCTGGCCAACTGTGCCGGCCTAACTCCAGGTTAGGATTGCGCCCTAGGAGTAAGCCCACGGATGATCTGTGACAACCAGAACTTTGATAAAATGTGTGCATCTGCCACTAAACTCTATAGCGGAGAGTAATGAGAGATACAATGACCGATCTAAAAAGATGGACATGCAGAGTGCCTATCAAATAATGAAGCTGGTGCAAGTCCTCTTGCAATGGTCATCTGGGATAGTGTGGCAGAAGTTTGGAGAGATGTCTTACAGCAGAAAATGGACTGTTCCAACATCAATGCTTCTCTCCAAGGAGCCGCCCTGCAGAACTGGGCCTCTGTGGATCATCTGGCAGCTTCTAGTGTTGAAAGAACGATGCAGCTGTGGCTTTTCTTCTCTGGGGAGTGACACGGCCTTCCCCTGAGAGAGGCACAGCCGGCTCAGCTTCCTGCACAAAATGTACACCCAAAACGTTCCACTTCCAGCTGCATTGCCAACGACAATTTTGGACGCTGACTTCAGACCAGACTGTGGACACGTAATGGAGAAATTCTAGAGGAGGACATCGTTTGAAGATTAAGGCGAAGGCACGAGAGGGCAGCCATGTCCCTTTCCATGACCTGGAATTGCTGGTAAGGCTCAAGGCTTGTCACATCACGTCCTTTATTGAGAATCTGTTGCGCTTCCTAATTTGGAGCAGAAACTGGGTCAAGGAGCTGCAACTACTTCATACGCAGTCAGCTGATAAAGCTTTTCCTAGGTCCTGTGCAGGCCCTTGGCACCTATGGTTTGATAGATTGGGGGGTTTGGAGTGTCGAGAAGGTGAGAACCCACTGTAAGAATTTTGTGAATCAATAAATTGTGGCCCATTATAATTCCAGGGCAGGAAACTCTCTTGTTTCATGCCTTTATGGAGGGTGCAATCCCAACCTGGAGCTAGGCCGGCACAGTTAAGCCAGGAAAGTTTGGCCAGCACATGCGACACCGTAACATATGTTTAGACCGTTCCTGGAGTCAGAGAGGCCAGCATAGAGATGTGCGCCATCCTCCCTGACTCTGAGAGTGGTCCAAATGCGTCGTACAGTATCCCTTGTACCGGCCAAACTTTGCTGGCCTAACTGTGCCATCCAAATGTTTCCTGGCCCTACTTGGAGAAATCAGCGATGGAACGTAGGACCTTCCACTAAACTACAGGTCTTCTCCTGCAAAGACCAGGATCTGGACTGTAAACCTCTGAGGAATATAAAGAGCAAAACCGCCCGTTGTATACTGCAGAGCTCGGCAGCAGAGAAAAAATATCGTCCAGCGAACTTCTCATTCCACCCCACACACAGGCAGATTTTTACTTGTTTCTATCTAAGCCCCAGACTGTAAATTACATATGTGCAATGTGTCTATAGGGAGTTGAACATCACTTTAAGTTAGTTCACCATGACTAGAAATTCAGTTTTGCTAAGGGGACCTGAGGGGCTGGAAGCAGCATTAAATTTCCTAAATAAGCATTAGATTTGTGTAATAAAAAGGCCTCTGGGATCATCAGTGTGCTCCTTCCCCGCCATCAGGAGCCTCTCATCTCTGAACGGACCTCCAGACCTCGGAGTCAGCCGGAAGATCTTTACAATCATTAAATCAGATTGACAGGTGCTGCCTTGAGACAATAGAAAGGTTTTCTCTCCTCATGCGCACCTTTGCCTTCTAATCTCCGATGAGCTGTTATTCTCTCTCACTACACCAGAATATCATTCCCCAAACTTGACGTACTATTTGCATAGCAGGCAAACCCAGCTAATTAAGAAGAAGCGAGGGCCGAAGAGGAAATCGACTGGTGGAGAGCCTTTAAGCTCAGAAGTCTTTATCTGGCTTGTCTGTTGGTGCAGACTTGTGGGAAAGAGGTTGTGTCCTGGTGCCAAGCAGTGAAGTCAGGGCCAAATGAGACGACAAAGAAGCAACATCGTCCTCAACAGCGATGCTTAAATCTTGGATTTGGGGCCAGGCTGCATGCCGTAATGGGAACCTGTGCCTGGTGGTCATTTTTTAATGAATCATCTCTATTGGCCTGAACTGCGTTGGTGCCGTAGCATGTGGAAGATCTCATATCACAGCTTCTCCACATTCAACAGGCAACATTACATTACCCATTTCATTCCTCCTGCGCTTTGCGTGTTTTCTAAAAAAGAATTAACCTCTCTTTGCTCATACAAGTTCTGCTATTGCATTACATCTGTTCTCCGCTTTACAAAAGACCTTTTGAGTTCCAATGAGAGCCAGAGACAAATTTGGATAATTTCTGGTTTTGCATGTCCATCTGGAGAGCGCCTACTGTGTTCCTCTCACAATACATCCCTGGGCAAGCCATTGACCTTGCAGATCAAGTATCACAGGTATCCAAAAGGCACACTATACCACACACACACACACACACACACACACACACTTTCTCTCACACACACCATGATGGTATTGTTCCTGAAAAACACAATTTTCACAACTTTGGTCACTAGTGGTGTCATTCCCCTTGATGGTAGCACCTCGGGTGACCCACACCCACTAAACATACCACTGAAGGTGCAATCCTAACCTGGAGTTAGGCCGGCCCAGTTAGGCCAGTCAACGTTAGCAGGCCCAAGGGCCACCGTAAAGTATGTTTGGACCACTCTCCAAGTCAGAGAAGCCAGCACACAGACGTGCAGCATCCTCCCTTACTCCGGGAGTGGTCCAAAAGTGCTTTATGGTGGCCCTTGTGCCAGTCAAACTTGCTGGCCTAGCTGTGCTGGCCTAATTCCAGGTTAGGATTGCAGTCTGATGGTATGTAATTTTGTAACTCTCGTGAATTTCCTGTGTTTGGCGGAAAGGGAATTGAATTAGGAGGGCACTGCTAGCTCTAAATGTACCCCTTTCCAGGCCTGACCCATCCTCCTCCCTGTCTCATTGCCTCTCCGTTCAGGTCACCCTTCTCTCCATTACACCCCTCCCCGCTTCCAAACCCAGTACGGCATTACTGTTGGGCATCCAGTGTCATATGAACCCAGCCACTCACTGCTTGTGGCAGTGGCCAGGAAGAGCTTTTTGGGACAGTGTAATGCTGTTTATGTGACGTGGTGGCGCTGTGGGTTAAACTGCTGACTTGTGAGCTTGCTGACCGGCAGGTTGGCAGTTCAAGACCACACGACCGAGTGAGCTCCCGTCACTTGTCCCAGCTCCGGCCAACCTAGCAGTTCAAAAGCACGTAAAAAACGTGAGTAGATAAATAGGTACCACTTCTGTGGGAAGGTAACGGCGTTCTGTGTGCCTTGGTGTATGGTCATGCCAGCCACATGACCACGAAAATGTGTCCTCGGACAAACACCGTCTCTTCGGCTTAGAAATGGAGATGAGCACTGCCCCCTAAAGTCGGTCACAACTAGAACATTTGGTCATGGGGAAACCTTTCCCTTCACCATTTTTTTTATTGCTTTTATGCTGCCAAAGCGCTCAGTCCAGCAGTATAAACGGCTCAGAGGATTGGATTTTTAATCTAGGAAAAGACTGGGGTGGTAGAAATGGAATCTTCAGCACTTTTAATTGTATTTTAATGGGCTATTTTATAACATTTTCATCTGTCATCGGCAGTTCCATGCATCTATGATGATGTGGGATGGACTTTAAGTCGAAATGAATAATAAAGGAAATAAATTAAAATTCTGTTTGAAAAATGGGTGCCATCACCTAGAGTTCTTCTGGAGATATGAAATGACATTTTTGTAGCTTTAGGTTTGCTCTTTGGCAGGCAGGACTCCTTCTCGACTTGTGGTAATGCCCACCCCTGCTGTTTTATCTGTTCTGGGGATAAACAGGAAATGCTACGGTTCAGAGCTGTCAATCTGTCAACTTTTTTTACAAGCAGTTTATGGGCATTAAAATATTCTTCATATAGATGAGTAAGATTCATGCTGACGGCTACCCGTGTCAGGCAAAGGAAAAGGACTCAGATTGTTTGATAAAGTGGAGAACAGATGTAATGCAATAGCAGGCTATAAAAGCAGGATCCGTTCCATTCCTACCATTGTTGGGATGGGTGCTCCTCCACCCTTACTATCGAAAGTGATGTGGGAGGTCCCCCCCCCCGGATTCTCTCAGACATACACCAAGCTCCCCTACCTGGCTGGAAGTGTAGCTCCCCCAGCCATGCCTTGCAACTATCATGAACTCTCCTGGCTCACAGCACAGGGCTGCAGCCACGTGAAACCACCAAGCTTCTTTTCCTCCAACAGTGCAAGCCTGTACCATGGAAAAAACTACAAAACATAACCCTTGTAATATACCAGAGTAAAGCAATAGAGGTTTGGCAATTCTGGTGGGAAAAACACTTCTTGTTAGAGCAACTGGCTCTGTAATTTGGCCTTCTAAGGAACACTTGCATTGCAATGGCCAGATGCACGTAATGCAGGACCTGGAATGGGGAAGGTCAGACCAGGATGTCATGGAAGGAGGGAAAGGTTAAAAACACCCTCTCTGTCCCAAAAACATGTGGAGACCTGACTCCATTTTGGATCTCATCCTGAGAGTAAAGACATCTGTAAGTCAACTTTTCCCCCCAGTCTTAAAGAAATGCAAATCTGGTCTCTGACAAAAGACTTATGCAAGTCAAGCCTAAAAATTCAATCAAGTCCTTATCCGCCCAAGAGCCAAGAGATTTTTCCCCATCAGAATATCTTATCTCCAGCATTGTGGCTAAATGTGTCAAACTTAATTGTTTTGCATCTGACTAGCCTGAAAACCCACCCATCATGTTGTCAATTCTACATTTTTGCATACTCAACTGTATAACTGACCAACCCAAAATGTACAATTTACACAAGTCTTGAATCTCCTTGGGGACACAGGTCCTGTAATCTTCTTGGAAGCATGCTTGTGTCCGTTTTGCTGATGTCTTGCACATGAGTAAAATGTACTTCTCTTTCTGCAACAACGAAGTCCTGCTGGCATTCTTTTCAATCAATGGTTTCTTGGTAAGGCACCATAAGGGAAACCCAGACCGGCCGGGATCAGGGAAGTTGGGTTGGAAACAGCATTAATTCTTAGGATGCAAACAGGATAGGAATGCACATCAGGTAAACGAAAACTCAAATTGATGGCCCCTAAGCTTAAAGGCACAGGGGCTGGAGAAAATCACTGTATTGGCATGATTTCCTCTTGCAACAAAAGCAAGCAGTCACTCAGTAGACCAGTGTTTCTCAAACATTTTAGCACCAAGGCCCTTGATGAAATCTGTCCTTGGGATGGCAATCTGTCCAGGACCCATCGGAAGTGATGTTATGGCCAGAAGGCTTGTCATTGTGGCCCAGGGGTGTTTCTGGGTGGGGGGTGCTGGTGGAACGGGGCAGGGGCTGGGCAGCTCAGGAGGCATGCTGACCCGGGGAGAGGGGTGGAGTTCAGATGCGTCCATTAGGTGGTAAGGATAATTGTATATTTCTAGGCATGATCTCCTACAGGAAGTCAAGCCTGATTGCTCCCTGGAAGGACAAATCCTGAAGCTGAAGCTCAAGTACTTTGGCCACCTTGTGAGAAGAGAGGACTCCTTAGAGAAGACCCTCATGCTGGGAAAGATGGAAGGCAAAAGGAGAAGGGGGCAGCAGAGGATGAGATGTTTAGAGAGTGTCACCGAAGCGATGAACATGAAATTGGGCGAACTCCGGAAGCTAGTGGAGGGCAGGGAGGCCTGGCGTGCCATGATCCATGGGGTCGCGAAGAGTCGGACACGACTTAGCAACTGAACAACAACAACAAAGACATGATCAGAACTCTAGGGAAGTAGGCAAATGGCAAAGGTTCTGTTTAGCACTTGTCAGGATGACACAGGGGCCACCTCTTCACTCTCAAGATGATAGCGTCTGACTGTAGTGTCTGAAAGAAGTGGTTGTCCATTTTTGCACGTTCAATATGCAATACTGCATGATGCTAATGGTGCAAGTCAGTTATGGATTAGTGTCTGACAAATGATGGGGGCAGATTTGTATTAAGTCTTTGCATTGCCCAACCTAAGCCGAACCAACGACAACAAAAACATCATTGATTTTTTTTTTTTTACATTCTAGTTCTTCTAAACAGAAGTGGACAAACCACTTGTGAAGGACCAAAGAGTCCTTGATTTACTCATGCAAGAAGTCCCAGGATAATCAATGAGACTAGCAGCTTGATTAAAGTGAGCAGGATTGAACCGTTGGTGGAGAAGAGTATCATAGTTGTATTGAATTTGAAGCCAATACTGAAGAGAGGGAAACAAAGAAACACAAGCTGATGAATGTGGCAACTACGGGGTTGTATGTTCAATGATGGCTGTGGGAAGCAAAGATACAGTGAAAAAAATCTGTGTATCTGGAAGAAGACTTCAAGACATTAAGCAAATATTGACTTCTGTTGAAGCCAACATCACCAAGCACTGAACTGAGAGGTAGATATTGATTGAGGCCAAGACCAATATTTTCCTGAAGGGACAATGCATCTTAGCGTTGACCAAAACCCAAAGTCAATCGATGTGTTTGTATAAACATTTTATTGCAAAAAATTAATTGTGACATAGGTTTCTAGAGACTCTCGTGTACTACTGAGCCTTGTATTGGTGTTAAATTCCATTAGGGTAGAGAAAGGATTCAAGTTTATGATGCTTTCTGAACACCAGAGGAACAGCTATAAACATGAGTGGACATTCTCTTAAGAGACCTTTCATATCTGATGCTCATTTAAATGAACTCATGATGGATGGATGGATGGATGGATGGATGGATGGATGGATGGATGGACGGATGGATGGATGGATGGACGGACTGGAGGGTCTGAGATCGTACCAGCAGATCGCAGACAAAGCACCAACTTTGTATGTGGAAGGCAACCATGGTCCTGCCATTTTGTGGGAGGGGGCAAAAGCCCTGGACTCAGTTCTGCTGGGGCAGAAGGAGGGAGGCAACAAGGCAGCTTGCTTCTCAAAGAGCTTGGCCAGCGTTGTCATCCGCAAATGAACTCCCAGAACGCTGGGAGGGACTTATGCGGGGCTTTGCCGTGATTGGCTGCCTGCCTGTTTCGTTCCGCGGCTGCCCTGGCCTCGAGGGGTGCCTGCTTGCCGGGGGAGACAGGTGGGGGGCACGCCGGGTGCCTGGGCAAGCAGCGGGGGGCCGCACCAACTGGGGGCAACCCCCCCTTGAGGCCAGGGCATCTGCGGAACGAAACGGGCAGGCTGCCAATCACGCGAAAGTCCTGCCCACGTCCCTCCCAGCGTTCCAGGAGTTCATTTGCAGATGACGACGCTGAGCTTGGCCCTCCCACCCTCCACTGCCATCTTATCTTTGAAATGGAGCCTGGCACCCTGTGGGGGTGGGCTGTGCAGAGTACGGGGATGGAGAAACAGCGGAGGAGCAGACCTCCTCCTCCTCTGTCCCTGGGCGGGCCATTGGCTGCGTCCGCAACTGGTGGAAGGACCCAGGTTCAGTCTTCAGGCGGGGTTGGGAAATATCCCTGTCTAAAACTTTGGGCAGTCAGTGCCGTCAGTACTGAACTAGAGGAATAACTGATCCAGCCCATACTTTCCTATATGTGGATGGGTGAATATGCCTAGAAGCCAAACAAACAGCACGCTTTGATGTTGGAGGCCAGGCCAGGGGGCACAGCCCTGATCCTATGGACCAAAAGTCAGAAAAGGACTAACTTTCTATGCACACCAGTGGCAATAACCAAAGGGGCTGGGGGTGAATTTCCCCTGGTGCCACACCTGGGGAGTGTCAGGAGGATGACTTTTTGCGGCCCAGGAGGCTAAGTTTAGCAGAAACTGGAAGTGCCTTTCTAAGTCTAAAACAGAATTAAAAACGTTACACGAGTCTTCAAGCCACAAGATTAAAACACATTGTGGGATTTAGTCCCAACATTTCACTTCCATCCGTGGAAAGCATCTTTGGGGGTGTCTTCTTTGTGACCCCCCTGAAGCTACTTTCCACTGGTGAAACATCAGGACTAAATCCCACAAGGTGTTTTAATCCATGGCTTGAACACTCAAGCAACATTTTTAATTACGTTTTAGAATGGCAATCAAAAGGGTGTTTATACTCCAACGCAAGTAATTCCAGGAATGATTTGGAGTTTTCCCATGTGCTTCACTGCTAAAGATGTTGTCTGAGACGGCAAAGCTATCGGCCATAGATCTCCTGATAGCAAATTGAATAAAATAATAGAAAGCTACCTCTGGAAATGCGGTCTAATCGCTGCAAGTCGCTTCCATGTTCTAATTAAACTTTAAGAATAAGCAAAACAAATTACACAACTTGAGCACATGTATAAACATGAGTTTATTTGGGTTAGGGCACAATCCTAATCTGTGCTGGAACAGCGTAAACCGAGAGGCCTACACAAGTTAGGATTGTTGGGATTTTGCTGGAGCCTCCCTGGGGCAAGGGCACTTTTGAGCCCTTGCCCTGCGAAAGGCGCCAGCCTCCTCTCCGGGCTTGCTCGGATCTGCACCCACTATATACAGTAGCAGGCGCAGGTCTTAGCAGGACATCCCAAGATGTCTTGGGAATCTCCATTTGGAACAAAAAAGCAGAACACAAGGATTGTAAATACCAGAAATGGACAGTTCTGCCATTTTGGGAGAGAGAGAGAGAGAGAGAGAGAGAGAGAGAGAGAGAGAGATACTGAGAATATAGCATTCATAGTTCCCACATCTGAAATGAACTTTTCCTTTTCTTATTCCTCCTCTTTCATTTTAGAATTCTGACAGTGTTCGGTATCTGCATGAAGCATTTATTGAAATGGGATAGCGTTGGGTAAAGCACTGAAAAGTACATTTGTCATTTCCCTCATATCAGCAAGAACTATATATCAGAATAGACTCGACTGTTTTCCGCATTATTTTCATAAATAAATATACAGGTTATTGATAATGCATATATACATCTTTGAGCTTTGTCACATAAAATGCAGCAAAATACATTGTCCAATATATTTACACCCGGGGGAGAAAAATATATTATAATCAATTAATCAATTGTTGAATGAGTTGTGGTGGATTTTGTCGGAGTGCTGTCAAGGCGATAGCATCTATCTGCAAATCTCTTTTTACGGCTGAGATGAATCTGTTATATTAAAACTACCTAGCCTTAGTTCCTGTTTCCATCGCTCTACAGTCATAGGCTAAACTTGCTTTTTGGAGAGGTGGCAAAGAAAATGCTTCTCCCTCAGATCTGGTCTCATGGGGAGTGAAATCAATAGCCACAAGGTGAATCGTGGTCCTCAGTAGAGGACAAAGGAATGGATGGGGTGCCTCTGGGCTCCAGGTGATAGGCCACAGTGGGATGTTGGAGGGGCTGCTGGCATGTGAAGGGTGACTCACTCCTCCTCAGCCATGCTCTGGGTGTTTTCCAGACCTTCAGCCACCTCCTGAGTCTCATTGGATGCAACAGAGGCCATATTGGGCAGGAGGCGTGGTTTGGAGGTTGAGCTGTTGCCCTGCCTGAAGATGCTAAGCAGGATCAGCCTTGGTTCGGCCTTGGATGGGAGACCAGAAGTCACTGACAGGTCACTGAGCTCACAGTGGAATGTGGAGGAGGTCAGCTGACAAGAGACGGATAACATCTTGAGAAGCGGCCGAGGTCTGCAGCTGCCTGTGAAGGCTTGGAAGGTGCAAGGGTGCAGCCAGGATGATGACCACACACTGAAAAGGAAACATCTGGAGAAGTGGAGGGTTCTAGAACAGTATTTGTAAAAAACCCATTTGAAAAAAAATGGGGTTCATGAACAGCCTGCCAATCTAAACCGCCTTGTGCCTTGATAGAGCCTGAAAAAGGCAATAATAAAATACCCAAATAAATAAATAAATATGGCCTGACTGCACCAGTGCAGCTTGGTATTGGGCGGTCAATATGTTACAGCTTGGCAAAGGATCTGTTTCATTTACGATTTGTAACCCTGATGGTTTGTTTCCTAATGCACATTTTAGAATAATGGCAGAAGGGCAGCCGGCGTCTGTTTGCTTGGGAGTCTCCTTTCCCCACCCTCATCTTTAATTTTACACCTGGGTAAACAGCAGTCCAAGAAGGTCAACTAAATTATTGGTTTGCAAGTTGGCTAGATCAGCCACAACTCTTCTGGCCGCTAGACACAATTTTCAGTCACTTAGGTCCTCCCAGAACAACAAGCAAAAAAACCCCCATAAAACCAAAAGTCCATTAAAAAAACACAAACCAAACTCAAGAAAAAGAACAACACCTCAACTGAAAATGGACGTTTATGCTAGGCTAAACATATAATTCCTGTATCATCTCCTGGATACTACTTTAATAAAAGAACTGCAATATCTCTTTGGAACAGAACTTGCTCGTTTGGAGAGTTCCCTGCTTTGAAATGTTTTCTGGGTATAAATATATCAACAGTTGATCACCAGAAGTAGATTCTTTTCCTAACCTTAATTCATTCCAAGTATGCCAATTTGTTCTAGAAGATCACTATAACCCCCCCCCCCCCGGGACTATCAAGTTTTACTTAATACTCATATTTGGCACAATCCTTTTTCCTAATCATCTTGTCACATGATTGCTCTTCTGATGGCTTCTAGTCACATTAAAAATCTGAAATCCGTGATTACTACTTCCAACTAGGGAAAGCTGAAAGTGTGACACGAAAACAACTGTATCCTATCAGCTGAATTCCGTATCTGCTCCTGATTTATCTGCATTGATTTCTGCCCTTGGTATTTATTCACTATAATTTCCTTGCTCCTTGCTTTGCATTGTTTGTCCTTTAACACACTCTTTGAAACTTACAGAGCATTTTATCTCATTTTCCTTTTTTACACTTTGATTCACTTTGGAGCCCTCCCATCTCAAGCGTTGTCATTCTCATTTGTTTGCCTTCCTCCCTTTTCCTTGCTGAGCAATATAGTCTTTGGGGTCTCTCTTTCTTTTGGGTTGAATGTGATGGGGAAAATGCAGTGTTTCTATTCTGTATTGATGAGAGGCCATTGTTCCTTCACTGTACCTTGAAGAGTAATTTAAAAATAGTTTTTAAATTAATCATTATTCTGAACCACTGTTTTTCCCCCAAATGTCAGCCACCTCATGATTACATTGCAGAGTCAGACAGTAATAGTTGATTGTCAGCAAGAGTTTAAAAGCTCATTGCCAAATTCCAATTAGAGAAAGAAGCCCGACTGCACCTCCGAAGTAAGTCCCACTGAATTAAATGGAACGTCCTCAGATAAGTGCGTACGGATTGGAGCCCTAATTAATTGCATATGGTTCTTACACTTTTTTAAAGCTTAAAACAGTTTCCCAGACTCCAGTCTCCAACTGGAGTGGCTGCCATAGATTTAAAAAAAAAAGAAAGAAAGAAGTATATGGAGAAATCTATATATTATTAACAACATGTGTCATTTGAGCCCAGGAGAGAAAAACTCACCCACCACTTCAGCTGTTCATCTGAATCTGTCGTTTTCTCCAGGAAATAATCACAGCCTCTGTTTTGCTACATCAAGGAATGCTATTGCCAAACAAGCCATGGTACTCTAAAATATTCTGGTGGGCTGTGTGCACCCTGTAATGAGCTACTCAAATACTGCAGGGGAAACTGTTCAAATTCTGACATAGCAAAACCCTTCAGCTGTGGTTAGATTAACAGAATAGTTGGAAGGGACCTACGAGATCATCTAGTCCAACCCCCTGCCTGTAGCAGGAAATCCTCCTAGAGCAGCGATGGCGAACCTTTTGGGCTCAGCGTGTCCAGACTTCAGAAAATGCTTAGCTTGACTCTGCTGGTGTGTCAACCCCCCTCCCAAAGAAAAGAGAAACAATTCTTTCTATTCATTTATACAAACCAAAAATACAGTCTAATCAAGTGTGATGCTATAGATGATATAAAGAAACATCAAATAATTACAAAAATAAATAAAAAAAGACTAACACAAACTCAGTTTTTGTCTGGTGTTGGTGAATGCTGGTGTGTCACCCCAAACGTTGTGGCGTGTCACCTTTGACACGTGTGTCATAGGTTCGCCATCACTGTCCTAGAGCATCTCCAGCAGGTGCCTGTTGAGCCTCTGCTAGAAGATCTCCAATGAGAGAGCATTTGCCACCTCCCTTGGTTGTTGCCTACCCCTCTGCCCTTGCGCTCCTAGGGCGCATCACCCAGTAGGTACACTTAATAAGTGATTCTGAAATCCATTCCTGACCCACGTTCCATTTCTCCAAGTGTTATTTTACCCATTCCTCGCTGCTGTATATCACTTTTCCATCACGGGGTCCTGGGAAAATCTTTTTTTTCCCTTTTTTTTTGCCAGTTAGTGGCAATATTTCACTTAGCTCCTATAACATCAGAGGAAATAAAGTTGTACCGAGTTTGTGCCTTTTGTGTTGTCTGGTCAGATTTACTTCCCAGGGTAACATGCATCACAAATGCAATCTGTGAAATCTGTAAGCGATGGATGCAATCTGCGAGGAAGCCAGCTGAAGGACATCTGTTTCATATCCTGTAAAGCATTTTCCCTGTCTCTCAGAACTGCTTCAAAGGCTACCCAGAATTTTAATGCCTGTGGCAATATCCAGTTTGTCACCTTTCCCTTGCAAACACGAAGTACCTGTGCTTTCCAGTTTAGCAAAAACCAAAGATGACCTTGGAAACAGTGTCTACGCTATGGCCGTTCAGAACCATAAATGTTATTTGTCTATAGCAATTTTTTTGCTTTCCCTTGAACATTTTCAGATGTTTCACCTTAGATCAGTGGTATTCAAACTTTTAGACTGGGACCCACTTTTTAGAATGGAACTCATGTCAGGACCCATGGGAAGTGATATTGTTAACCTGGAAGTGATGTCGTGGCATCAAGTGACATCATCATGCAGGGAGCGCTGTCGTTGTGACATAATAAAATGTCACTCCTGAAATGCAAATTGGCATTCTTGGACTACAAGCATGAAACATCCCTGACAGAAAGCGAGATTAGGACAAAATATGATATGAAAGCACTGAACTAAAAACAATTTTTTTTAAAAAAAGGAATATAACAAGAGAAAGGTCTGCAGTTTCCAAGATGGCTGCTCCCAGCTTTCCATGACCCACCTGACATCAGGTCGCGACCCACCAAGTGGGTCCCAACCCATAGTTTGAATAACACTGCCTTAGAGGTCACTTCCTTAGTGCCGTAGTGTCAATTTCTTGCTTTTCTATTTTTTAGAAACATGCTGGAACCTTCCGAGATATTCCACTCTGTCCCCGTTTGTACCTGGTTACCCTAGCCAGAGTGGAGTTAAATAATATGCCTCTCCTTCCTTTACAGACCCTGATTCAATCTTTCACTGCAGTCCAAGTCCAAGTCCAATCTTTCACTGCAGTCCAAGAAGATGCCTTCTGGAACCTTTCAACTTCAATCTACACCCTAGCATGTAGACACTGGTGATGTGCATTATTATCTTTTTATAGTCCTATGTCAAAAGCAATGCAAAAGCACACCTGCCCAAAGTTTGAGAAATATTGGCCTCTACAAAAATCTTCCTGGTTTCTTTGAAGCAGCAGAAATTACTTAGGGATACAAGAAAGAAAAATCAAAGGAAATTTGTGCTAGCGCTGTTCTTTTTTCCCCTGCTGGGCATTGTCTCCTTTGTGCCGTTACCTTTTGCTTTAGGAAAAATAAATAAATCTCTGTGTTGCATGAGACAAAAAGGAACGGTTGGAAAAATAACGGCTCCATCCTAGGTTTTTTTCCCCCTTCTTCTTCTAACAAAGTATTTACACCACAATGTAGCCTTTAATGTCTTTTCTAGGCTTAAATTAATTACAGGGAAGGAAATACTAATTCCATTTCCAGAACTGGCTTTTCCACAGTGTTTTTCACCTATTTTTTTCCCCTTTATTCTTTGCTCACCCCCCCCCCCCAAAAGGAGTGTTTAAATACTCATTACAACCATTCGGGGTCAAACGCATCCATGATTAATTTTGTCCATTTTGCTACTTCCCCGTTGCTTTTGTGCTAAGTAGCACTGTAATTGTTTCAATATTTTTTTTAAAGACAGACATCTCTGTATAATTTATTTTTCCTCTGTTGCAAAGAACTGCGTTCCATTCCCACCTGCGTGGCCTCCTGGGTCGCTTAAGGGAGTTAGCAGAATCATCAAGAATATGGACAGGGCTGGTACACTGGGTAGTTTTTTTTATTTCGCGTCGTATTTGTGACCTTTGTCTTGTGTTAGAGAGAAAAAAATCTACTGTAGTCTTTTCCCTGTGCCTGCATTTCCAAGCCACTAGCTTGTTCTCGTCATAGCTTCTACCAATGGAGATGCATAAGGATCCTCACAACGCAATCTTATTCTTGTGCTTTGCCGCTGCAGTGATCTCTGTACTGAGTTCCCACAGGGCCGGCTCTAGCAGCGGGGCCCAATGTGGGGCATTCCTGTGGGGCCCCCCCCGCAGGGCCCCCACTCACCCAGAAGAACGCTGTTCGTGCCACGTGCAAAGCATGGCACGTGGAAGGAGTTGGTGGTGATATCATAACATTGCCGCCAACAGCTTCCAGGAGGCCCATTTTGGGCTGTTCAGAGGCAGAGGCAGGTGGGAGAGACCAAGGTCAAGCTGCTCTGCTCGCCCCACTGACTTACAGCCCATCGAGATCCCAGCTGCAGCCATAGGCAGTATGCTCACCCTGCTAGTGTGGGGCCCCCTGAAGCGCAGGGCCCGATGTGATGACATTGGTCACATTGGATTAAAGCTGGCCTTGTATTCCCATGGATACAGGGGCACAGCTCTGTCATAAAACACAGTCAAGGGTCAGCTTTCCAGGCTCCAAGTTCTCCTTCAATTGTCATGCAAGTATATCCCTGTGGGAAAAAGGAGTGGGAAAGAATTGCACGTACTCCAGAGACCCTTCCTTGTTTTATCTTTCCCTGGTTTCATTTTTGTGCATGTTTCTGGCGGAACTGCAGGGGTGGTCGTGTTTTGTTTTCCTTTTCTCAAGGGATAACCCAGAAAGAAAATGGTATTTTTAGGAGAGCTCTTTTAAAGCCTGAGCATATTGGCTCAGAGATCTTCCACCCGCTCGGACTGTTTGCCCCAGCGCTAGGTGTGCTTTTGCAAACTGGAGTTTCAAAAGATACGGCCTTTGACTGGCAACCTCCAAAAGGCTGACCTTCAAAGAGGGTGACTCCTGGTCAAATTTGCTCCTGACTCCATGTTGCCTTAACTTCATCTCGGCAGTTTTACAGGGAGAATTCTCATCAGACCCTAGTCTGACTGTGGTCAGATGATCCTTGCTCTGTAAAATGGTTACAGCCAGGCCAGCCTGCACTGTAAACAACTCAGAGGATCAAAGCAACCGTGTGCTTTCCAGCTTGCCTTGTCTCTGCCTGAGTGATTAGCTCTGTAAAAAAAAAAAAAGGTAAAGGTTTCCCCACGGCCGAATGGTCTAGTCATGATCGACTGTAGGGGGCGGTGCTCATTCTAAGCCGAAGAGCCGGCGTTTGTCCGAGGACAAGTTTTCATGGTCATGTGGCCAGGATGACTACGCTGAGGTGCAGAGCATGCCATTCCCTTCCCACCGAAGTGGTCCCTATTTATCTATGTGCATTTTTAGCTGCTTTCGAACTGCTAGGTTGGCAGGAGCTGGGACAAGCAACGGGAGTTCACTCCGTCGCATGGTCTTGAACTGCCAACCTTCCAGTCAGCAAGCTCAGCTCAGCGGTTTAGCCTGATTACATCCCTGATTACCTCTGTACTCAACCCCAAAGCAGACCTAACTGAAACCTGATTCTACTCTCCATCCTCATGTTGTTCTTCCTATTGCTGAATCTCAGTTTCTTGCCTGCACAGGACGTGGCATCTACTCTCAACATTCGTACGCATCCTTCACTGCTCTACGACCTCTGGAAGTCAGGAGGCCGAGGCCTTTAAAGTTTCCAGTTGTAATGTGTGCATTATATCATAGCGATGACTTGATGCCTTTTCCTGTTTCTTTAAAATCAAAATCCTGCTCGATTTTGCTAGCCTTTCTTTTCCATCCCCCAGTGCCTTCCCGATTCTATTGGCTGACAACATCAGTAGTGGCAGAGCCAACTTCTGCAGGATAGCTATATTCATATTTTTTGAAAGCTGGATCAAAACTTGTCCAGAAATATTGAATAGAATGGGTGTTGCATGCATTAATAAGCGACGGGTGTTTTAACAGTCATAGATAATTATGTGTTGTGCTTACAAATATGTTCCGTGTAGATGCCAAATGGCATTCTGCTGTAATTAGCATTACCTACAGTTGGATTTGAAATATGAAATTGTTATGCTAAGTGAATGCGGTGTTTTGCAGTGGCGGCTGTACACAGGCAATAAACATGGTATTGTTAGGCGAGATAGGCTTTTGGAGAGAAAGATTTATACTTTGTGTTCCTGGATTTATCAGTAAGAATGCTTAGTTGAAATTTGTTCAAGGGAAATTTGGAGCCACGTCTGGACAATGACATGTGCTGTAGAAGTGTCTCATGGTAATTTATGGGATGGTATGAAAATGGTTGCACATTGCCCTGCAGAAACATATTGTCCCTGTTTATGTACGACAATGGCGAAAAATGGATGGGGGCAGTGATGTAATCCAGGCGCGCCAGGAACCGGAATGCCCGGATGATTGACAGCCCTCCGCCCCTATGGTGGAGGGCTGCCACACCTCCCCAAGCCTCACAGCGCCCGAATCACTCCATTTCAGAGCGATTCGGGACACAAGGGAGGGAGGGCGGGCCCAGCAGCAGCTCGCCTGTCCTCCAGAGAGGCGGCGCGGCCTGGGCCCTCCGCAGAACTAGCGGAACGGCGTACCGGGCCGTTCCGCCTGGATGACGCCTCAGGATGGGGGGTTCCTTTGTTTGCTAGGGGAAGCCCACAAAGGGCTTCGGGATTATGAAGCTGTTCTTCGGCCCGGCCAAGGCTGGACTTCTGAGGCTGGTGTTGACAGAGGAGCTGTCGGGCATGTCAATGAGAAGGAACCAGATTCAGGGCAAAGGTGGTGAGACATCAGTGGCACTGTCCCAGACATGGAAGTAGAGCAGGAGTTTAGAGTCAAGGAACTGGTCTGAACTGGTGGTTGACTAAACACTTCCAAGCAGCAATCCAAGGTGGGCCTGCATTTTCAACATCTGAGGATTTGAAAATCAGCAGATGCTGAACTTCCTGGGCCTCCCTGGACTCCTTGAGCCTCACTAGAGCTGGGATCTGGTTGGGTTTTCTGAGCTGCACAGACGACCACCGGCAGCATCTGTGGGCCTCAGAATAGCTGTAATGATCCAAAAAAGTTACTTCTGGTTTACACCGGGAACCAGAAGTGACATTTTTTTTGCTCTAATAGCCATTCCAAGGTTCGCAGAGGCCATGGGTGGTCATGGGTGGCCTCTGCAGATCTCAGAAACCCTCCTGACTCTATCAAAGCTCAGATCCAGTTGGGTTTGGAGGATGGGGGTGGGCCCCAAATTCTGCAGGTTTGAATATTTATTTATTTTATTTATTTGATTTATACCCCACCTTTCCGCCACAAAGGCCCTCAAGGCGTATTCCATGAATACCCATGGAATTCAGTATCCATGGGGGTTCCAGAAATGGAAAAACCCTCAATGGATAATGAGATCCCACTGTCTATAACGTCTTGCTCTACAGCTGAGACTACACAGTCCATGATGATTAAGAACATAAGAAGAGCCCTGCTGGATCAGGCCAAAGGCCCATCTAGTCCAGCTTCCTGTATCTCACAGCGGCCCACCAGGAGCCCCAGGGAGGCATGAGACAACAAGATGCTTGCATCCTGTTGCCACTCCCTTGCATCCTACTCAGCATGCAAGCACCCTGTTGGGTCAGGCTATGGTGTCAGGGCATGGAATGGCCTTATAGCAGCCCTTTGCAGATGTTTGGTGAATACAATACACAAGGGAAAAATCACAGCCAGGCCCCCTTTGTCGCCACTCTGACACCGCCCGAGGTAAAACAGAGAACATGCAAGCACTGCTGTGCCTTGTCTAAGGCCAGAGCCCTTCTCCTGAATCTCTTTCTGGCTCTCAGTTATGGGGTGGAACTTGGTTTCTTAGCAGGCATACTTCAAAATTTAGGAGTTCAGCAAGGCCTGAGCAATTGTTAGAGCAACATTTCTCTTTCCTCGGAGCTCTCCCAGGTCCTGAAAAATCCACCCTTGCCCTCATCTCTGCCTCTTATTACTAGCTGGTAACAGGAGGCTGCCTGTTACTCCAAGGTTAGTCCTATTACACCATTTTCAATGTTCCACCGTCTTTCATTCAGGTTGGAACAGGTCAAGCATGTACACTGCAAATTCATGTTACCTTTTCCTTGCAAGCCAAGCTTTGCTACCAAAACCCAATATATTCAGTTTTCTTCCCTTGTTTAAATCATTGCCTGCTAGATAGTTAGAAGTTATCATGTTGTTGCTCTAGGCTAAATGTATGTAACTGATTTAATCTCAGTGGTAAATTCCTAATTAAATATTTTAAATAAATACATTTAAATAAATAACTTGACACAAGTAATGCTCATTTGGCATGTCAGGTCCCTAGACTTTTACACTTCCTTGTTTTTTTTTGTAATGTTGAGTCTCATCTAATTTAACTGGGCTTAGCTAGTCTGTCTCTTAAAAAAATACTATTAATACAGGGTCTCACAAGATGGTAATTAGGAGACCAATTATAGAGAACTTCAAGGCGATATTTTGACAGGTGGAAATTCTCTGAACTTGGTATATTTTGGGGGCAGATTTGGTGTAGTGTAGATGAGTTCAGCAGCTCTGCAGTTTAATCTCTTTGTGTGAACACTGCCTTTGGAGTGGGGAACAAAGAATTGCTTTCTGCCTTTTCATGGGAGGAACATAAAAAGAGGAAGAAGTAAAAACCGGAGCGACAAAGTTACATGTTAAAAGAGGCTCAGAAGTCTTAGTACTTATTAGTAATTAGGACTAGACTGTTGTTACAGATGCTTACATAGAGGGCTAAGCAGGAGTAAGGCTACCTGAGATTCAAACATCATGCCCAATTCCTGACTTGGGAGGAATCATAAATTAGTGGTAAAGAACCCACTGTGCATGTAGAAGAATTCAGTCTTGGTCCCGTGCAATTCTACATAGGAGTTTTCTTTTGGGGGAGGGGTGAAATGTAATGTATTGAGCGCTACGTATCGTATCCCAGATAGTATCACGGGCAAGCAAGAACAAGTTTTTGTTTCTGGCGCACAGTGCGCTGGCCTCTGACAGGCCTGACTTTGAATTCTGAGAATGGTTGCAGACAGGAAGGTTAAAATCTTTCATAAATGTTGAATGATCTCTCAGATCCAAAGGACTTTTGAAGAGGAAAACAACTGGGTTCTATATTGGTCTGGTGGTGGAGGAGAGAGTTAGCTCAAGGCACTGAAAGGACAATGCAGAATGGATTTTCAATCTGTCGGAGATGGGGACTTATTGAAGAGTAGTCCTCAGAATACAGAATGAGATTTATTTGCGTTGATATGGAAACCATTTATGGATTATGTTCATGAAGGGGAAAATATTATATATAATGCACAGCAGAAGTGATATATGGACACCGACTTAAACAGTTGGGCATGCCATTTTTCCTTGCAAAAAAGCTATAACCTTCAAGATGTCTCTCAATTTGTTTAGCGACATGCTTTGGCTTGGTGGCTAGTATAAGTTGGAATGTTCTCCCAGAGAAAATTATGTTTTTGAGATGCATGCATTTTTCAGTTGTGTGCGTGTGTGCATGTGTTTATGGGATGCATGCATTCTTTTTGTGTGTGAATGAGAAGCATGCATTTTTTTGGTGTGTGCACATGTATGCGTGCATGCAGGCATGTGTGTTTTATGTGATGCATGCATTTTTCATGTGTGTGTGTGTGTGTGTGTGTGTGTGTGTGTGTAAATATGCATTCATGTGTGTTTACGTGATGCATGCATTTTTCTGGTGTGTGTGCAGGCATGATAAGGGAAATGCATTTTCTTTTACTCATTCGTAGTACCATTGCACTCCCAGCATGGACTTCTCCCCTGTAGTCATTGTCTATCCCTATTGGTTCAATTAGAAGAGGAAGAGCTTCCAGGTCAGATGACATAGCCAGGAAGAATCATTAAAAAAAAAAAAAATCTAACCACGTAGCCATGTAGCTCACTCCTCCAACTCATCTGAGTATGTTATGTCCTGAAGAGAAAATTCTCATCTCATCTCCACTCCTCCCTATGGTAACAAAATAAATTTTAAGCATGCACATTCTTTTTAGCATTCAGACATAACTGAAGGACGTTTTGATCGAACTCTTGGATAAGATGCTGCCTCTCCTCTCTTGTACTTTAATTAAGGTTTTGTTCTTTTCTCAGACTAGTTTTTAAATGCCTCACCACCTCCTTCCTTGGGAATCATTTATTCATTATTTCAGTCTGAAGCCATAGCGTGGAACTGTATTCATGAAAATCCATACACTCCGTGTCATCCCTGCGTTTTCACTATATCAGTTTTTTTCAGAAACATAAGAACATAAGAAGAGCCATGCTGGATCAGGCCAAGGGCCCATCTAGTCCAGCTTCCTGAATCTCACAGCGGCCCACCCCAGGTGCCCCAGGGAGGCAGGAGACAACAAGATGCTTGCATCCTGTTGCCACTCCCTTACACCCGGTACCTGTAGCCCACCACCTTTGTAAGGAGGTTGCACAATCCATCATTGCCTATAGCCCACAATGGATCTTTCCTCCAGAAATCGGTCTAATCCTCTCTTAAAGACATCAAGACCAGATGCCATCACCACCTCCTGTGGCAAGGAGTTCCACAGATTAACTACCCGCTGGGTAAAAAAAGTACTTCCTTTTATCTGTTTTAACTCTCCCAACCCTCAGTTTTAGCGGATGCCCCCTGGTTCTGGTGTTGTGAGAGAGGGAAAAGAACATCCCTCTATCGACTCTATCCCTTCCATGCATAATTTTGTATGTCTCAATCATGTCCCCCCTCAGGCGCCTTTTTTCTAGACTGAAGAGCCCCAAACGCTGCAGTCTTTCTTCATAAGGGAGGTGCCCCAGCCCCGTAATCATTTTTGTCGCTCTCTTCTGCACCTTCTGCTCTCTTCTGCAAAATAGGATGTAATGCTGTCGAATCCCATTTGGCCCTGCCCTATTACTTCATTACAATATATGCAGTTAACTCGGGTACTCGTGATACTGTCGGCTATTTGTGCTGTCAAACTTATTACTTGCTTTAGAACTGGGAGCACAACAGTCTCCTCCAGCAATTTGCAATGTTACAGCAAAGAAATAATAGGTTTTTGTGTGGAAGCTGATCCCAATACTCCTGGTATTTGAGTAATATGTGTAGAATTCCAGACATGAGCCCCTTGGCTCTGTTTCAATTGTGCATAGACTCTGTGGCCAGTCATCTATCAGCAAGAATCTATGGGGAGCCCAGTCTGGCAAAAAGTTTCGTCCCATTGTCACACCTTGGCTTGTGCCAAGACACAACACAGCAGAAGCCTCCGGAAACCAATTCCAGTTTTTGGAAGCAAACCGGAAATGACTTTCTGAAAACTGGGAAGTGGATTTTGGAGTCTTCTGCAGATCATTCTGAGGGCCGTGGAGGCCTAGTAGGTCTTCAGCCTGGTGTGGCCCGGACGACCCCCCCCCCAAGAGGCTCCCAGTAAATTGTTCATCTTCCAGAATGGCTCCTCTTCAAGAGGAGGTTGGGGGGATCCAACCCATGAACCTACCTTGCATGAGTTGTGCCCCACATTTCGGGAACTCCTGCCCTAAACTCTTTCCAAGATGTTTTGGGGGGACTTTGGAATGGTCCTGCTCAATTTGGATCCTTGGCTATAATGGCAGCCCAATCCTAACCTGGAGTTAGGCCGGCATAAACTAAGCCAGAAAAGTTTGGCTGGCCCAAGGACCACTGTAAAGTACGTTTGGACCACTGGCGGAGTCAGGGAGGTCAGCGCACAGACGTGAGCCATCCTCCCTGACTCCGAGAGTGGTCCAAACCTACTTTACGGTGTCCCTTGTGCCGGCCAAACTTTGCTGGCCTAACTGTGCCGGCCGAACTCCAGGTTAGGATTGCGCTCTGGGAAACAGGTTTATTCAGATGTAAACGTGGAAGCTTTCACTCCCCTTTCACAGAGGAATAGCTGAGGAGAGGGGATGGGAACATGTGCAAGCCCAAGTCTTCTTTTAACAGTTTGTGGTTTATCATTACTTCTGAATGGGGTCAAAATAGAAGCATTTCAAAATTCACTCTTTCCAGCTTGTTTTTCAGCATTAGCTCCCTTTATCTCTGCTCCTCTTTACCTCTCACTTTTTTCCAGAGTTTTTAAAAGAAAAATCAAGCCTAGATATATGAGGTTTTTTTTTTTTTTTTTTTAAAGATCAGTATAGATCAGTAAAAAGGAAAATGGGGAGTCAAATGCAGGAACTCCAAAGCATTGCAGGTCACCTTTGACTAAGTTAAGTTTTCATCCAATCTCATGCAAATGACAAGGATTCAAACATCCATCTGATGCCTTGCCAAACAGGGAACAAAGTAGTTCCATAGGAAAAAAAACAAAACAAAACAGAGGGTGGAAGTTAAAAGGGCACCTAGAAATGACAGGAACAGATTTTGCTGGGGAGATGTTGTACAGTGGCCTGGGGTGATTTTTGTGATTTTTTTTTTAAGGGGGCACGAATATTGAATAGAGAGGGAAATAGAGGGAAATAGGATGGAAAAGTGAGGCAGGCAGTTGATTTGCACTGTGGCCCAGGAACGGCTGTGCAGAGTATGCTTTATTGTGGAGCTGGTTCATACGGCTGTGGGTTTAGGATTCTAGCTTTAGACCCAGAACTTTCCCATGGTGGCAGCTTTTTACCCTGAAATCTCAGTCATGCCACCAAAATTGCTCCAATCTGATGAGTGTGGAGAAGGCAACAAATGTTTCAGAAGGCAGCTCTACCACCATGCAAAGGGATAAAAATGCAGGCTTGTGCAGTCAGTAAAGTGAAACTATTTTTTTAAGGGCACAATTCGAACCTGGAGTTAGCCCAGCAAAGATTGGCCAGCACAAGGGACAATGTAAAGCACATTTGGACCACTCTTGGAGTCAGGGAGGATGGCGCATGTCCGTGTGCTGGCCTCTCTGATTCCGAGAGTGGTCCAAACGTACCTTATGGTATCCTTTGTCCTGACCAAACTTTGCTGGCCTAACTCCAGGTTAGAATTGTGCCCTAAGTCTCGTAAAACTAGGAGGGGTCCTGTTGGTATCATTTTTAAAAGTGGGCCCTGTTGCAAAAAAAATATTGGAAACCATTGAGCTATGCTATAGGTTGAATTAAGAAAGTTAGCTGCAGTCATGGAACAAGAAACGTCGATTTGGGGAAAGCAGTGGCAAAAGTGGACCAGGCAGTTATTGCAACCCAGACATCATTATCTCAGCCCATTTGTACAAGTTTGATAGGATTTATGCAACCGGATAATAAACTTACATTTATTTGCTGTGGGACATTTTGGGGCAGGTGTGGTGGGAGGGGTGCTAGCCAGTGGTGTCATTCAAATGATTTAGGAACAGGAACTCACTTTTGATTGGCACTTGTCGGGAACCCGGAACCAGCCACGGAGCCCGTTAGGATCCGGAATGCCCGTTCTGGTCCGTTCCCCCTGAATGCCATCACTGGTGCTAGCCCTTCCATGTTGGGACTAGAGATGGGACTCTAGCACATGGGAGATGGGCTAGCACATGGGACTGGAGGTCGGCATGGACCCTGAGTGAGCAGTGAGGTGGTCATTGATCCTGCTCAGGGTGGCCAGATTAGCAGGAAATGGACTTATCATTAGCTTGGTCTGGTAGTGTCATCTTCAGATCCCATACCCTTGCCTCCTGCAGCAACATAAATGCTGGCACCAGCTGGGAGGAAATGAAGAGCTGGGTCCCTGGTCTGTTATGTCGCGCAGTTCATCCAAGTAAGTGCTAATAAAAGTGTTATCTCTTCCCACACTGTGACATATTTTGTTTATGTCACTCATTTCACAGAGAAGCTCATCTTCCGAGTTCTAAAAATGTTATTTTGTACGGCTTCCCCCCCCCCCGCCCCTAGGCTGATTTTCTAGTAAGGCTCAGCGACACACACCACCGTGCTGCCCATAGCAACGTGAATTCCTACTGTCTTTATTTATAAGACACGTCCCGCCGGAATATAAAAGGGTGATTGTCTCATGACACATATTGGCCTGGCTTGAACACTTCCGCATGATCCCTGAGGGTTTGCGGAGTCATGTAGCAAAGATAAATGCTCCGTAGTAAAAATAAAATAAATGCATTGACAGGGATTTGGGTAGGAGAGGAGCAAACTGTACAGACTTCAGCCTAAAAGGGTTGCAAAGTACCCTGATAGTGGCAACAGGATGCAGGCATCTTGTGGTGTCATGTCCTCCCTGAGGCATCTGGTGGCCCACTGTGAGATACAGGAAGCTGGACTAGATGGGTCTTTGGCCTGATCCAGCGGGGCTCTTCTGATGTTCTTATGCTGCACCATCCCTAGTAAGTTCCATGTAATTACGTGACATGCATTTCTGAGTAAACGGGCACAAGATACCGAGCAGAGATGTGAATACTTAACCCATGGTGCTCAAAATCTTGGACTCTATTTGGACATTTGTGATCATAGTCAATTTGACCCTTGGCCAGGCAGTCTCCTTCTTACCAAGGCTATTTTCATTCAATGCAAGCAGTTGATGCCTGCAAAGACTGGACTTTTTGTGGACCCATTCAGACCTTTGAAAGATCAAACTGACAATTCACAAAAGAACCGGCTTTTGTAGACATTCACTCGAAACATGCACAAAAGCTCAAACCGGCTGCAGATTGAAACCCGGGACCCTCATGCCTCTCTAATCCTATGTGCATATACCAGGCCCGATCCTCAGTACAGTTGCTGATATTCACAGTCATTTAATTTTTGTGCCTTTCTCCAGAATGTGTAGATATTATACAACAAAACAACAGCAGCAGTAGCAGCAGCAGCAGCAGCAGCAGCAGCAACAACAACAACAACAACAACAACAACAAAAAGAGCCTTATTCCCATTTATTCTTTGAAACTTTTTTCAAGGGATTTTAGGATCAGGGTCAGCAGTATCAACATCTCCGTAATATTTATCTTGAACTCTGGTTCTCTTCCCTTTCTAATTCCTTTGTAGACCCTCTTCCTATTTTCCTAAGTGATGGTTGTGTCCCCCTTACAGTATCAGTTGCGGGTTTTTTTATCTGCGATCCTCAGATTAATTCCCCTGTTACGATTTTCCTACCTTTCTCTTTCTATTTCCTTCTCGTTTTTTTATTATTTAAGCCTCTTATTATGCCACTGCAATTGGTATCTTGTTGTGTTGCATTGTTTTATTTATGCCAATAAATATGCCAATCTTTATGCCGATAAAGGTTATGGAAATGAAGACGGGAATGAAAAGGGTCAGCAGTATCCGGCTCAGCAGCAGATAAAGTGAGAAATTTGCCTAGGGGCACACATAAATATTTAGGCCTTTGCTTTCATAAGGGCTGCTTGAGAGACAGTATATAATTCTTGCTACATTAAGGGCACAACCAACGTTTCAGCACTGACATAGCTGTGCCAATGAGTCAAGGGCTTACTGCTGGTGTTGGAGGTACCTTATGGCACTTTTTGCAACAGTGGTGCAGGCGGTATGCTCATCCCACCCGCAATATGGCCCACAGGATCGGGCCATAAGGCAGTAATCCTAGGCAAACCTGAAAGTGATTCCTACTGAACATGTGGCTCTGAGGGTGTGGCTCTAAGGGCATCATAAGTTCCTGCACATCAAAATTTACCACTGGGCCATCCAGCTTAACAGAGAGGCCCCGAGAGATGTAAAGTGCAGCCTTTTCCTTTTACAATCAGACGCAAGACATGAGAGGGAATTCTGCCATGAGAAGGGCTCTTCTAATCACCAGACCCCTCCCATCTCAGGCCAAGCAACCTAGCCAATTTAAATTGCGGAGATAAAGGAGCAGGAGATAAAGACCCGGTTTGAAGCCAGGGTTTTCTTTCTGTCTGTCTTCGGAGTCACATTTCAAGCCAATGTCTGAGTGCAGAAATTCACGAACAAGGCACGATTAGGAACAGAGAACTGAATGGATTGAAGAGATTAGTAGCTATTTCTCAGCCTCTCTGTTTCGTACCATTTAACTAGCAGTTTTCTCATGTTGGGGAAATGGCGTAATTTTTCACACCTTCTAAACCAACTGGAATTGGAAAAGCCTGGTTCAAAGAGATACAGGCTCAAAATGAAAGGGCAAAGTGGGCACCAGATTCCTGCCCCCCCCAGGTTACTAGAAAGTATTATTGGCAGGCAATGGTTCCTCCCACCCTCCCTTTGGCAAGCAATTGTGAGCACCAACTGTGGTGGCAGTTCATCCCATAAAGGTAAAGTTTTCCCCATGACCAAATGGTCTAGTCGTGACCGACTATAGGGGGCAGTGCTCGACTCCATTTCTAAGCTGAAGAGCCAGCATTTGTCCGAGGACAAGCTTCCGTGGTCATGTGGCCAGCATTACTATACGCCGTAATGCACGGAACACCGTTCCCTTCCCACCGAAATGGTCCCTATTTATCTACTCGCATTTTTAGGTGCTTTCCAACTGCTAGGTTGGCAGGAGCTAGGACAAGCAACGGGAGCTCACTCCTTTTTCCCTAGATACGCCACTGCACATGTGGCACTGTGAAATGTTCCACATGATGCCCCATACACTACAGGTGCCACACTATATTTTGAACTGTTGATAACATCCTGCAGTAATCTCTGATTGTTTCGCTGTTGCTGTTTCCCAAGAGATTCAGCGGGCATTTGTTTTGGACAAGAGCGAGATGTGAAAACGACTAATCATTTGTTCCCATTGGCATTCCAAGCATGAAACAGAATTGTTGATATTGAGACTGGTGACGTTATATATCATTTCTATCCTCCCAAGAGACTTATTGGGTCAATTTATTTCCTTCCCTTAACTGCGTGCCGCCAACATTTCTCCTGCACTGGGTTCAGTCAGGAAACTGTATACACAAGATGCGTGTTTGTTTTCTCACCAGCCATTTGATTATCTTTCAATTTCCTTACATAGCTCCCTATTGGGGATCAATTTAGTTTTAAATTGCTTCATTTCCATGATTTTATAAATGCCTCATTTAGAAGAGAATGCATGACTCAAATGTCCCCGCATTGTGCTTGCTTTGCAATGTAACTTTTTTCTTAGTCCACTTCATGATTCTCCCACAAATTCAATCCTTTTTCTTCCTGTTTGTGAATATTTGGGGTTTCTGGTTCTTCTTCCCACAACCTGCCTTACATGTCTGGACTATGCACATGAAGCTGTAATGTCCTTTTTGGTTTGGGGTGCATGGGTCAAACTGCAACATAATTGGGGTCTATAATGCTGGAAGTATTCTATTATCATTGCTTGAAATGCACTTCAGTGCTTATTCATATGAGCAATCATTGCCTCATCATCAAGGAGGGAGAGAGAGTCCATGGTATGAATTCATGAAAATAGATTTAGGGAAGCCACACCCTCATAGCCTCAATTTTCCCCATCTGCAAAATGGGTATAATAATACTGCATGTATTGTGCTTCTACTGATTATATATTGATCATTCATATGCAGCACTTTTCACACAAAGAAAGCACAGCATAAATCAGGGGACTCCGAGCTTTTCAGCACAAGGGCTGCATCATAAGGGTTTGGAGACCCCTGATATAAATGTTGATTATCTGAGAAGGTAGAGAAGGAGTTGAAGAGCCAGTGAGGCAGAATCCATCATGTCACATCTACCTGTTGAGCTTTTTAGCATAGAGTATCCTCCCTTTTTTTGAGAAATGTCAAGTGAATCTGATGAAAGAACATGACAGAACCTGGCCCCGAGGAATTATCAGTCCATGGACGCCAGGAGGCAAGAAAAAGGGTGGGAGAAGGCTACAGAAACTAGGGATGACTCTTGAGAGTCCCCTGGCCTGCAAGGAGATCCAATCGGTCAATCCTACAGGAAGCCAAGCCTGATTGCTCCCTGGAAGGACAAATACTGAAGCTGAAGCTCAAATACTTTGCCACCTCGTAAGAAGTCTCTTTAGAAAAGACCCTCATACTGGGAAAGATTGAAGGCAAAAGGAGAAGGGGGCGGCAGAAGATGAGAAGGTTAGATAGTGTCACCGAAGCAATGAACATGAAATTGGGCAAACTCCGGAAGCTAGTGGAGGACAGAAAGGCCTGGCGTGCTGTGGTCCAGGGGGTCGCAAAGAGTCGGGCACGACTTAGCGACTGAACAACAACAATGTACAAATGTCATTAGAGACCCATTGACCTCATTTCAGTTAGACTGAAAGCTCATTTGTAAACCACCAACTTCAGAAGTGTGTCCTGAGGAGGACGTTGAAAGATGCTTAGCTGGAGAAGGCTGCATGGAATATATTGCTAACTTCAGCATGGTTGAATTTCCGAACGAGCCTATTACAGTGTTATAAAATATTTAAGTCTAGTGTCGTAATTTGGGTTGCTATTACTCAGTCCCATATGCTGGGACAAACATTGTTATTTTATTTTCTCACTTCAATGTTTCCTTTTCTGAAATTCTGTCTCATTCTTAATAGGCTGGCAATGAAATGGATTAGTTGCCTCAATGAATCTATTATTTCCTTTGGCGTGCACCTTTTCAACGTCAGCTCATCTCCTTACTTCCCCCCCTCCTTCTTCCCATAACATGCTTGTAGCAACCAGGGCCATATCCTGCAACCATTCTGAGGCGGCAAAGAAATGTGGCACCGTCATCAGGATAAAGGACGGCACTGCAAAAGTCATTTTTTGCAACCCCAAAACTGGGAATAAAAATAGAGCAATTGAAAATTTTCCACTCACTTACATTTGGTAATGGATCCTTATCAGCAGAATATTACATCTGCTGTGGCCTCCTAATTTCCCCCTCATTTGCAGCAGGAAACACACACACACATACAAACACACAAACAAATAAACATATTATTTAGCTATATTGTTTAATTAGATTCAACATCACTCCACTGGACAGAAGCAATAGATTATTGGCATGATGTAACTCAGTGCAAAATAATGAATTTCCAGAAGGAGATGTATATGTATAACAAGATGATAGGAAAATCTAATAGGATGAAGGAGGGAGAGTTGAGTTAGGGTGAATTCTGCAGAACTGCCTAGCTCACCCTTTTGAGTAGAGGAAAAAAAGAAGACTCTGGAGGCATATGAATATAAAATTGCAGCAGTAATGTTCCGGGGAGGCCACAGTAGGGGGTGTATTCTTCTCTGGGGAGAACTTTGATTCTGAATGTTAATATATTTAAACTAGTTGTGAACTAAATTGTTTCAGATAGCGCCAGCGGTAATGATACATTTTAAGTATTAACATGCGCTCGTCCCGTTTATAAATACATCAACAGGCAAACATCTCAGGCCTTAGGTGGTCTGATCCCAATGAACATGGCAGCATTTCAAACACTGCCACATCCTTTCTTGCATAACAAGCAGGCAGGATGCAAATAGATGGTCGTAAGGGCTTCCAATTACAGATGCCTGGACACAGCAGCAGACCCAGAATGTCCACCAACTTAGCTAACTTTTATTTATTTCATTGAGGTGCCACGTTGCCCTAAAACGCAGTGTCCAAAAATGAGGCCAATATCAAACACACACAATAAACAGAGGTTAAAAGGGTCAGATAATTCATCATTTAATTGTTTTTTTAAGGGGAAAAAAACAGCATTATAAAAATGATATCATCCAAGGATCAGCAACAGAGATGCCTGTCAGGATAATTTTTTTTAAAAAAAAATCATGATCCAGGGGCAAATAGAAATATCTAGAGGAAGGGAGTTCCAAAGTCCAGGTGTCACCACTCTAATTGGGCCTCTAGAGCAGTTTTATTCAAACTGTGGGTTGGGATCCACTTGGTGGGCCGTGACCTGATGTCAGGTGAGTCGTGAAAAGCTGGGAGCAGCCATGTTGGAAACTGCAGACCTTACTCTTTATTTTATTTTATTTATTTATTATTGGATTTTTACCCCGCCTTATTGTGCCCGAAGGCACTCTTCTTACATTCCTTTTGTGATTGTTAACAGTTTGAATTTTCAAGTGAAGTTTTTTTGTTAAAAAAAAATTCTTTTTAGTTCAGTGCTTTTACATCCTATTTTGTCCTATCCTGCTTTCTGCCCGGGATGTTTCTTGGTTGTACAAATGCCAATTGGCATTCCAGGAGTGTGATTTGATTGTGCCACAATGATGCTTGATGCTTCCTGCTTGATGATGTCACTTCCTGCCACATCATCACTTCTAGTTTAATGACATCACTTCCGGTGGGTCCTGACACAGGTGCCATTCTAAAAAGTGGGTCCCGGTCTAAAAAGTGTGAATACCACTGCTGTAGAGGAAGCAAATGGGCATTCTCCCTTTCTCCCTGTAAAAATTCTGTAAGAATCTTCTCTCCTTCTCAATATGCGTCACACAAACTTTGTGTGACTAATCTTTAGGCGTTAGTATTGTATGCCTGGCCAACTCACTTAGCCATAGCAAAAATGTAGCCACATAGCATGCAGCAGGTATACGGCACTGTACCCTCAGGGTACCCACAGTATCCACAGATGTGGTGGCGCAGTGAGTTAAACCACTGCTGCTGGGCTTTCCGACCGGAAGGTTGGGAGTTCAAGACTGGGCGAAGGAGTGAGCTCCCGCCGCTTGTCCCAGCTCCTGCCAACCTAGCGGTTCGAAAGCACCTAAATGCAAGTAGATGAATAGGGACCACTTCAGTGGGAAGTTCCGTGCGCTACGGCGTATAGTCATGCTGGCAACATGACTATGGAAGCTTGTCCTCAGACAAAATGCCGGCTCTACAGGCTTTGAAACGGAGATGAGCACCGCCCCCTACAGTTGGTCACAACTAGACCATTCGGTCATGGGGAAACCTTTACCTTTTAACCCTCAGGGTACCAGGCTTGCGGAGTCTCAGAGACCTCCTGGATACAACTGAAACTGTCTTCCAGTCACATGGACAAGGCTTTGAACAGGAAAAGGTTGAGTGGAGATAAGTGGGGAGAAAAGCATCAGTGAGGAGCATCAGTGAGGAGGATAAATGGTGGTGGTGGGCAACAGGGGCCCCCTACCAATGCGACAGCCATGGTCACCACCACAAGGCTGCCCGTAGGTTCCCCTCCCACTTGAAGTCTCGCTTTGCCGAACGGTGTGTCAATTACTGTGATGAGGAAAGCGAGCATTGCATCTCTGCTGGAGTTACAGGTGCTCCAGGCAAGACATTCTCTTATCTGTCCAATTCTTTCTTGCTTGCTGAGTTCTTATTAAGACACTCCAGGGCGAAGAATGACGTAGCTTGAGCAACAAGAGAGCCATGGGGAGGGGAAGATGTCAACATGCAGAAGATGTTGATGGCACATTTATCGGCATCTTCTGCATGTCGACAGCTTCTCCTCCCCGTGACTCTCTTTTCTTCTTCCTGGTGTTTTTGCAAGGTCTCTGGTCTTCTTCCTTCCTCTTCATCATAATATACACCCAGTGGTGTTATCCGGCAACGAGCTGCCAGAATGCTAGGCGGGACTTACCGCCTGATTGGATGCCCGTCTGTGACGTGTTGCCGCCTGCCTGCCCGCTGCGTGGGCACCCCTGGCTTTGGAGGGGGTGCCCGCTTGCCTGGGGGGTGCGCCGGGTGCCTAGGCAAGCAGCGGAGGGCCACGCCAACTGGAGGGAGCCTGCACGGTGGGCAGGCAGGCGGCGACGAGTCACGGATAGCCTGTCAATCAAGCGGTAAGTCTTGCCTAGCGTTCCGGCAGCTCGTTGCCGGATGACACTACTGTATACACCCAATGGAACGGAAGAAGTCCAAGGGAAGTTCATGCATAACTTTCTCATTGAGCAGCTTCTTGAGCTCCGACATAAGCTCCAACGTAAGGAGCTCCAGCTCCTTTTGTTCCTGATCCAGTAATGTCAGGCACAACTAAAGATTATTTAGTATTGTTGTTGAACATTCTATATCTTGCCGGTAATTTAAGCAGCGAGAGAAATACCACCTTTAAACTCGCTAAGTGAGGTGTTTTTTGCAAACCCGTCGTGCTGTTTCTTTTAAGAGTTGCCTTTCTGATAAGAATCCTGGCTCTGTTCCTCCTCCTCCTCCACCACCACAATGTCCCAAGAATTGTTTCAACTTGTGCTTTAATAAGCTTTCACGAAGATACAATGGCCAGGTTTTTGACAAAGCGAACTGCTTCTTGCAACGGCAAACCTTGGCACTGCCTCGGATAAAAGAGGCGCATAAGCGATGTGGTCGAAAACAGGAGATGGAGGCGAGAAACGACGCATGGGATTTGAAATGGCACAGAGGATGGTGATTTCTACTGGTGTACCACCATGTGGACAGCAGGCCTTGATATATGCTAATGTAATCATCAGCAAAGCAATGCTCACTCGGTATCATCAGGCCATATGGCAGAATTCATAAATCTGAAACACTGCAAAATCATTCTTGCTTGGATGCCCATTTACTGGAGCTGATGATGCTTAATATTCTAGGGAGGTCCAGATTTCAGTCTGAAAAAGGGATTTTTTTTTTAAAGCCTTCTTCTTTCAAGGGATGCTGTTGGTCATGTTTGGCATGATCAAATTTAACAAGTCTCACAGACCTGGGAGTACGTTCCACAGGAATAAATGGCACCTACATCTGAGCAGACATGCATAGGAATGCGCTGTCAGTAATGTTATTGGAGAACGAGAAATGTTTACATCAGTGTGCCTCTCTGGATTTCAAGGGGAAACGGAAGGTTTGCATCTTGGTTGAGTGGTGAGTTTTTGAAAGATGCAAACTACACTGCCATGACTTAAGAACATCGGAAGAGCCCTGCTGGATCAGACCAAGGGCCCATCTAGTCCAGTTTCCTGTGGAACACACAAGACAACTAGATACCTGCATCCTGTTGCCACTCACTTGCACCTGGCATTCTGAGGTAGCCTACTATTAACGTAAGGAGGTTGAACAACCCATCATAGCCTATAGCCCACAATGGACTTTTCCTCCAGAAATCTGTCCAATCCCTTTTTAAAAGCATCTAGGCCAGATGCCATCACCACCTCCAGTGGCAAGGAGTTCCATAGGTTAATTACCTGCTGGGTAAAAAAGTATTTCCTTTTATCTGTTTTAACTCTCCCAACACTCAATTTTAGTGGATGTCCCCTGGTTCTGGTATTGTGAGCGAGGGAAAAGAACATCCCTCTATCGACTATCCCTCCCATGCATAATTTTGTATCTTATCATGTTCCCCCTCAGGTGCCTTTTTTCCAAACTGAAGAGCCTCAAACGCTGCAGTCTTTCTTCATAAGTGAGGTGCCCCAACCCCCTAATCATTTTTGTCACTCTCTTCTGCACCTTTTCCAGCTCCACTATGTCCTTTTTGAGGTGTGGTGACCAGAACTGTATGCAATAATCTAGATGTGGCCTTACCATCGATTTGTACAATGGCATAATGATATTGTGTGAGTTGGCCGCACTAACCACCACCCAAAAAAAGGGGGGGCATTACACTGGGCTTCCTGGATTTGTACCAGCTGGCATGAATCTGAGAAGCCCCATTGGGGTGACTGGGGTTTTTCTTGGGGTAAGGGCAGTGGTGTCATCTAAATGATTTAAGAACAGGTACTCACTTTTGATTGGCACGTGTCGGGACCCGCCCACCGGAAGTGACGTCATAAGCCGGAAGTGAGGTCGTGGCAGGAAGTGACATGAAAAAAGCCCTTTTGGAGGCCTCAGATGATTTTAAACTGACCCAACAGTTGAAACAGTATTCCACAGCACCCCAGAACATGTGAAGGAGGCCTGGCATCATGTTAAAACCCCAGAGCAACTCATTTTTCAGTGGCAAGGAAAGGAAAGGCTCCGCTCGCTGCCTGCCTGCCTGGCTCTGAGAACATGCAGGCAACTCAAACAGGCAGGAAATTCAAACGTTGCAGAGGGCGGAGTCGACGAGTGGGCGGGTGAATGGGCGAGGCCAGCTGTAATCCTAGAAACCGGTACTCGCGTACCCCTGCGTACCCCCTGCATGACATCACTAGGTAAGGGGAAACATATCTCCTTACCTAGAAGAGACCTCCAGTCACCTCCTAACCTGAGCTAGCTATAGGATGAGCAGTCTGGCTGTGCATTCACTGGTTAAAACAGGGCTGTGAATTAATTTCTTTTTCCTATTGTCATAACTACAGGAACAATGACAATGATCACAACTGAATGACAAGGCACCTACATTTTAATCTCTCCCAGCATCCACCTCCTAAGTAAAACAAGACAAATTAAAAGCGCTAAGGGCAAACACGTCTATACCGCAAGACTCCCTACATTTTCCACCTGTTATTTTGAAAATGAGAAAGACACTGAAACCAAGGCAGCAAAATAACATAGCACTCTGAATCTTACTGAACAATTTTCTATGTGGAATTACGTTTCAATCTCCTGGGATGGTCCTCCAGGGAAAATCTATTTCTTTTTGTAAATACTTAAAGATTTCCAGGCATATAGAGAGGTTCAATAATTATGCATGTGTGGATTCCCATAGAGAAAAATCCTCAAGCATTTAGATTTGTTTATACTCCGTCCCGATTCAAGGACTCTAGGGGGAAACGCCTGAAAAATGAGGCTTCACGATCTAGTTCCGATAATTCAGATTTAAAGCCATGATGAAAGCTGACTTTTGATGGTGTTCATGAGTTTTTCTTTCTTCCCATAGAAATCTATGGGTGGAACTGGATGGGGGGAGAATGGAATGTGGGGAGAATTGACCTGCGAGGGGATGGGGATGGCGGCAGCTGCCGCTACTGGATCCTAACCAGTGATGTCATGCAGGGGGAACGCGGGGGAACTCAGTTCCACTAGTTAAAATTAGGGCTGACTCCGCCCACTTCACTCTCCCTCCTCCCCCCTCCCAATTCCTCCGCAAAGAGCTTTTCTTCTTGGTTGGCCGGCACTCAGAGGGTTAAAGGGAGCGACTCTGGATTCCTAGGGGGGCGAAGGCAGTGATGTCATTCAGGGGGAACGGACCAGAACAGGTGTTCCGGATCCTAACGGGCTCCGTGGCTGGTTCCGGGTTCCCGACAAGTGCCAATCAAAAGTGAGTTCCTGTTCCTAAATCATTTGAATGACACCACTGATCCTAACCCCACTGCCGAGCCATGGAGGCCTACACAGGACTCTTCAGTTCGGTGCCAGCTCAAGAACTGCTACAACTCCAGGTTGACCCATTGGGGCTGCTGCGGCTCAGCATGGGGTAAGTGAGCCAATGTTCCCTTACCCTGAGGAGGCCTCTGATAGCTTCCTTGGCCCAACAAGATACAGTGGCGGCCATTTTGGTGCCACTATACTGTGGGGCCCCGAGGAAGGATATGATTGGGCTGGCCCTCCCCTCCCCTCCTTAATAACCTTTTCCCAAGCTACAAAGCCTCCAAACATTATAGTCTTTCATCCCTTGGAAGGTACTCCAAACTCAAGATCATTCTGCATCTCCCAACTCTCCAATGTCCTCCTTGTGGCCGAAACCGGAAGTGCATCAAAACCAGAAGTGTGTAACAACCTTTTTTTTAAAAAAAATTTTTTTCTGGGAGCCCTGCAGGGGCATCCACAGGGCTCCCCCACCCCCAGGACGACAGTGCTTTGATTGATAGTTATACTGAAGCCCCTGTTGCCTCCTGGGGGGCACTGCTGCCTTCTCTCCTCCCCCACAAGGACTTACGGTCAGTGATGTCATTCGGGGGAACGGACCAGAACGGGCGTTCTGGATCCTAACGGGCTCCGTGGCTGCTTCCGGTTTTTTTTTTATTATTATTATTATTATTATTTTTCGACATTTGAATTTGAACTCAAAAGTGAGTTCCTGTTCCTAAATCATTTGAATGACACCACTGCTTGCAGTGCTTTTCAAATTCGGAGTTTGAAAGCCACCGACTGCTATGGATGACTCAACGTTGAGCTATGCATAAAATGGTTTACGGAGCTGGTAATGAATGGATCCATGAGTAATTGAAGTCTGAGTTCACAATTATGCCTCCCAGGATGCCTTGAATATTTGATAACTATTCATTGGAAGACGTTTCCAGGCTTTTGATATCTCTGTGTAGCATTTCCCTTTTTTTTTTCTTTCTCACGATGGCCACCCAATGTGCAGAGAGCCCTACACGGCAGATTCAGGATGACTTAATGCAAGTGGATTAATTTTTTTTAATGCCCTCCAGGCTACCTTTCACACCAGGGACGTCTAAGGTGGAGTTCACACAACCCTGGACTATACCAGCGTAGGATCTCCACAACTGCATGACTGAGTGCGCTTAGAGAAAGACAATCCTTCACCCCGAGACACCAGAGTCCCCTGTCATTGCAGGCACTGTCTGGGCCTCTCTGAATCTCCCCTTCACCTGTCCTCTGCAAAGAGTCAGGGTTCTGGTGCAGTGACTGGCCTGGCTGTTGCCCTGGCAACGCAGCACTGGAGCATCCATCCACTCTCCTCCGAGGAGGAACGCGGCACAGAAGAGCAAGGAGGAAAAAAAAACACAAATGGGAAAAAGTATCTATTTTAATTACCCCTCAAAGCATTGTCTTCATCTCAAAATGCAGCAGGTTGTATTTTTAATGCGTTGTTACTGTAGCTCTGTGAAAAGAACCTCTGCCAGTTGGAAATGGGAGATGCATTAAACAGGTTGTGTGAGGGAGAGATGCTGGAATAACTTACAGAGGGGGGAAAAGGTAGATTATTAAGCATTATTTGTTTGGCATGGCTCTTTTGCATTTTGGAACAAGACTTTCCCACTGGCCTGTGATGTTTCCGGTGACTTAGGCCCATTTCCTTCATGTGCTTCCAACTTAACTAGCAATCTCAGCCCTATCCAGAATTCTGCTATCAAAATCATCCAGCTCTCTCGTTTTTTATATCCCCCAACCAGTGGTGTCATCTACAAACAAGGAACGGGAACTCTGGGCGGGACTCGGGTGGGACTTCTGCGTGATTGGCAGCCCGCCCGTCCTGTTCCGCGGCTGCCCTGGCCTCGGGGGGGCTGCCTCTGGTTTGCGCACCCCACCGCTGCTCGCCCAGGCTCCGGCGCGCCCCCCACCCGTCTCCCCCAGCGAGCAGGCACCCCCCCCCGAGGCCAGGGCAGCCACGGAACGGGACGGGCGGGCAGCCAATCACGCGGAAGTCCCGCCCAGCGTTCCCGTTCCTTGTATGTAGATGACACCACTGCCCCCAACCCTCCTTGTGGGCCCCCCCCACTCACCAAGAAAAGCACATGCGGCACCTGGAAATAGTTGGCGGTGACCTGATGACATCACTGCCAACTGCTTCCCGGAGCTCTTTTTGGGCCATTCAGAGGCAGCTGTAGGTGGGAGAGCCCAAGGTAGAGCTGCTCTGCTCACCCCATTGACCTACAGCCCATGGAGGTCTTGGCTGCAGCATCAGGCGATCTGCTTGCTGTGCTGGTGCAACTGCCCTCAAAGTGCGGGGCCCAATGTGATGACATTTGCCACATTGGCTTATTAAGGCCGGCCCTGTATAAGATTGATCACTCCCTTTGGTGCAATGCATTCTTGGGAGACCTGGAAGGCCGGACAGGGTCACTTGAAAATATTTTGATGGTTACCAGTGCCAAAAATGTGATTTAATGCATCGAAAGAAGATGCTGGCAAGAAAACGGCAGGGTGTTCCCACTACAGTCACTGCCTAACCTTGTGTGTGCTGTCCGTGTTAAAGTAAAGCTGCACATCTGGAACACATCGATCTATAAATAAGAAAAAAAGACATATTTTTCTCCAGAGTCTGTTCCCTTCACGACACATGAGCTCGTTATATGAATAACACCCATCAATGCTAGCTTAAAATTTCATGAAGCAGCTAGAGCAATCCCATGCGTCTCTGTGCAAATGCAGACATGAACATCCAGGAATTGTGTTATTAAGCAGTTTTTCACGAAATCTGGGGTGCAAATTCTTAAAATACAGGCATGCCCTGGTATCTGCCGGCATTTTGTTTCGGATCCCACCATGGAAACCGTGGACACTGGGGGCACCTTTTTAAAGCTAGGGGAACATCAGTGGTTTTGCTGCAACAAGGTAAAATAAAGACATTTATCTAATTTTTCCCTATTTTTCCCTATCTTCTCGGCAGAAGATTTAGCTGAGAGGGTTAATGCCTCCATTTGCCCGAAGATAACAGCTGAAGATCTAAAGGTCGTGAGCTCAGGATTACCGGAAGTCTCTGTGAGCGGCAGACCTTGCAAACTGCGGCTGATTAAAAGCTGACTTCCAGCTGCCTCGTGGGAGGAGGAGTGTGCTGAAGTCAGCTGCATCTCTGGTGGGAGCAGGGAAGCCTCTTATCAGCCAGCAGAAGACAGACGGGTGGCTAAAGAAAGAAGGCTGAATCCAGAAAGAAAGATCTGCATGAGTGTTGTTCTTGAAAGATAGAACGTTTCTGTAAATTGTAAAAACCTTCGGGTTTGTGAATAAAAAGTCTGCCTATGTAAACCGCCTTGAGTTACAGTCGTTAGAGAAATTTAGTGATCTTAAGAAAGGCAGTATATAAATACATGTATTATTATTATTATTATTATTATTATTATTATTATTATTATTATTATTATTATTGAATAGGTGTCCCAGTGTCTATGGTATCCTTGGACCAGGACAGCCAGGAAGAAGATGCCACAGTGGACATCTTTCAGCACCACTGCGAGTTTGCTGCCGCGACAGGCACGGTGGCACACCATGTCCCATTTCCCATAACCTGTATTGGCATATACAATAAATAGCAAAGCAAATTAATAACACAGGATAAGTAAAGTTCTAAAGGGTCATAGGGAAAGGGTTATTTTCAGAATCGTAGCTAAAAAACTAGCAACAGAATTAGTGATCAAGGGACAACAATCACGAAGAAGAATAGGGAGGGGATCAGGGGAAGAACTAGATAAGGAAGATAACCAAGGTTCTACATACATCCGACGAAGATGGTGGTGGACTGGACATCTGAGAATTATATGTTCTAGTGAATCCGGGGAGAGGTGGCAAAAAAGACATAGTCTTTTGTCAGATAGAGTTTTGGAAAAGCGACCAAAATGCATAGCCGACGGAAAAATATTAAAACGAGCCAACATAAACGCCCTTCTCATACAAGGGTTAATTAAGGAGTTGAAATAGTTGGCAGGCCGTCCCAAGGAGGGAGGGAGACCAAAAAAATTTGGGGAGCAAGTGGGATTAAGAGAGGAGCTAAGTTGGTCAAATTCTAATTGAAAAAGTTTGGTTTTAATTTAAGTGTGAGCTCTGGAAAGTTCAGTGTCTGACAGCGATTCCAGGGACAGATCAAGAGATGATAATTTATCATCAAGGCATTTTAGCCATTTAGAGTGGTAAGGATCTTTGACACAGTTTGACAACTATTATTCGAGGGTGTATAAAAAAGAAAAAAAATAGCATCCTTTTCCATTTTTGTTCTACTCCTGGCTGGCGTCCCCCCCCCCTACTGTATATTCCATCGTTGTTGCTATTTTTTAATTTATTTTTCTGGGAACTCTCTATCTATGAATTGTCAGATTCAACACACACACACACACGGACACACACACACACACACACACACACACACACACACACACACACACA
>JAJKFI010000023.1:7302658-7316839 GCA_029204185.1 Lerista edwardsae | reverse complement strand
ACACACACACACACACACACACACACACACACACACACACACACACACACACACACTCCTGTTCTCTTCATCTTCTACATAAAAAACATACCTTGAAGCCTTTACATGTTATCCTTGCTTTATGTGGCTTTTCAGGAGTAGCAGAAAATGGTGGGTTTTTTTTTCCTCCTTTAATTGAATCTAGTCACAAAAGCAAAGAAACAGAGCTTGCCTGTACCAAACTACAAAAAAGAAAAAAAGAAAAAAAAAGAGGCTGAACTGTTGCATTCAGAACCACAAGTTCAGTGAGTGGCACAGCTGTTCGCTGTATGATTCTTTGTATCTGGACACCCGCAGATATTTATATCTAATTAGCTATCACACACGCCATTGAGCGATCTGCATTTGGGGAAAAGGAGTGCAAAAGTGTGCAGGGTTGCAAGCTGATGGAAACCCCACAACAGAAGAGACTCCAGTTCAGGCTGTTGTTGTGGAGCAACTGTTACGGAATCAGTTAAATATTTGCGGACTTTTCCCTCTTTCAATTAAGAGGCTAAGGGCCCAGTGATCTTCATCTGCTACATGCTGTTCGGAATAGGATAATTTCATCCGCGTATTTACCCTAGGGGTTTGGGCTGCAGTTTGAGTAAAATAAAGCAATAGTTCCCTTTACCGCTGATTGCCCAATCAGTAACTCACACACAAACTAATCCGACCCACTCTGGGCCCAATCCCCCCCCTCGCCTCTGTTGCTATCTCATTCCTCCTACTCCCTCCCCGTTTCACTCCCTGAATGTTTACACTCCCTCTAGCTTTCCTGCTCCCGCAGATCTCCGTTGATCTGCCAGCACATGCGGGAAGGCTCCAGTCTGTGCGCTGTCAGTTCATGCTTTATAGCTGCTTTGCAGCAGCTGGCCCAGTTGTACATGCATTCTGCTGGTGGGACAGCCAGGGCCGGCTCTAGCAGTGGCGGGCCCAATATGGGGCATTCCTGCGGGGCCCCCAGCCCTCCCTGCGGGGCCCCCCACTCACCCAGAAGAGTGCTGCTCGTGCCACGTGCAAAGCATGGCACGTGGAAGTAGTTGGTGGGGATATCATAGCATCACCGCCAACTGCTTCCAGGTGGCCCATTTTGGGCTGTCCAGAGGCAGAGGCAGGTGGGAGAGGCCAAGGTCAAGCTGCTCTGCTCACCCCACTGACTTACAGCCCATCGAGATCCCAGCTGCAGCCACAGGCAAGATGCTCACCCTGCTAGTGCGGGGCCCCCTGAAGCGCGGGGCCCGATGTGACGACATGGGTCACATTGGCTTAAAGCCGGCCCTGGGGAAAGCCCATTAGGATTAATATCTAATACAGAGATATCGCAATCATTCATTTTTAGCTTACGTTTACTATGAAACAGAGCAGCAGTCTCCAGTCCGTGGACCACTGGCTCCAGTTCAAAGTGGCTGCCAGCCACGGCTCAAGACATCATCAAGGAAGGACAATGCTCTGAATTTACCCCCTGCATTCCTAATCCACCCTCCGCACAGCAGCTTCTCACAATTCTCAGACGAGAGAATTGGCAACCTTGTAGGCTGGCCTTCCCTGGTTTGATGTGGGGCAACGGTTACTTATTCTTATCCCTGGGTTCACTCCCCATCAGTTCTCCTGTAGGGCTCCTTCCTTCTTTGTTCGGGTCATGCCCTCGCCATGCAAGTCTTGCAGCTCAGGCTGTGACACAGCATAATTGATGTGCCTCTCACAGCTGCAGCGATCATAGGTCTGACCCAGATTTTTGTAAGGTCAGGCCGGCACGCTTATCTGCACCGTTCCTGGTGGTGGAGTTGCCTTCCGACACCATGCAATGGGGACTCCTTGTCACCAGCCTAGGAAAGGTCAAACAGTGTTACCATTTTCACTACTATACCCTGCCGAGCTCTGCTCACCTGCTCTGTTCTATAAAAGACAACAGTGCTATCGCTGGTGGATCTGCTCAGATTGTAGCTGCTTGCCCTTGAAGGCAAATATTCAGTGCACACAATTCCCCGGCTCTATGTCATGTCTCATGAATAGCTGAGAAAGGATGATAAATTCAACCCCAACACTGTTATCATGGCAAGTGACCACTTTATTATTGTTTTGTAAGATCCATCTAGAGGGAAGTGGTGGCACTGCGGGTTAAACCAGAAGGTTGGCAGTTCGAGACCACACGACAGAGTGAGCTCCCGTCGCTTGTCCCAGCTCCTGCCAACCTAGCAGTTCAAAAGCACGTGAAAATGCGAGTAGATAAATAGGGACCACTTCGGTGGGAAGGGAACGGCATTCCGTGCGCTACAGCGTATAGTCATGTTGGCCACATGGCCATGGAAACTTGTCCTCGGACAAACACTGGCTCTTCGGCTTTGAAACGGAGATGAGCACCGCCCCCTACAGTCGGTCACAACTAGACCATTTGGTCGTGGGGAAACCTTTACCTTTTTAACTCCAGGTTGGGATTGCACTCTAAGACTTGTCCTCGGAAACTTGTCCTCGGAAACTTGTCCTTGGACAAACACTGGCTCTTCGGTTTAGAAACGGAGATGAGCACCGCCCCCTACAGTCGGTCATGACAAGACCATTCAGTCGTGGGGAAACCTTTTTAAGATTCATCTAACTTGCCTTTCTCAAGAGCAAGGACCTGCTATTTAAAACGAGAAAGCAATTGTCGTTGCTTTTTGTAGTTCCCATTTCAATATTTTGCTATATTGCCACCGTCATGAACATCCTCCACATTCTTGAATGTTTGCTATGATCCTAACTAAACAGCGATGCAATATCTCCTTGCTGGAAGCAGTATTCACCACCACTCCCATTCAAGTCCTATCCCCCATTGTTAAGAGAAGAGGGTGTGAAGCATAGCATGGCAAAACTGTCAGACAATACAAACTTGATCTAGATAGTGAGGTCGAAAGCAGCGTGGAAACTGTTGCCGAGAGTTGTCAGAAAACGGAGCTGGTGAGAAAAGCAAAAATGCAATATTGAAAGAATAGTAATTGTTGTGGCAAAACTGCGTGTATTATGGAATGGTCATACACACCCTGCGTACGAGCTTAAAAGCTCTTGAAAAATCATGCATAACCATGAATGAATGCCATGTACGATCCTACGGGCACAATCCTAAAGAACAGTTAGGTTGGTCCATGTGCCCTGTGCCAGCCTAGGAGTGCCGCAAATGTGCTGCAAGGCAAGTCTGCGCCACTCCTGTAAGGCACGTCTGTGCCACTCTGTGCCACTCCAACCTGTGCTACAGGTTGTCTGTGCCACAACTTGTGTAGGCCAGGTTGGCATGAGGATGTGTGCCAGCCTGCCTGCACCAGGAACCTGCGCCAGGTTAGGCCAGCTGAGTTTGGCTGGTGCGGGGGGTTGGGGAGGGTGGAAAGAAGGCAGGGGGAGATGGAACAGGACAGGGGGAGAGCAGGGGCCAATCATTAGGCCCATGCCTCTCTCAATATTCCGTGTGCATTAGTAGTTTGGGCAGCCATATGCCTACTGGATGGCAGCCAAACCTGTCCAGTTAGTTCCAAGGGATGGGATGGAGAAGTCTGGTGGCTTCACTCCTCCAATCGGGTAGTCTGATGCTACCAACAAAGCAACATTATATCAGACCCAATCCCGTTACATTTTTTCCATTATTGCAAATCCCTCTTGATAGAAGGCAGCCAAATTGGCAGCCAAACCTTGGTCCACGGTTGGTCCAAGGAATGGGATGGTCCAAGCTTGGTCCAAGGGACAGTTTGGTCCAAGGGATGGAGAAGTCCACGGGGGGGGGGGATGGACCCATGTGGAGGCCAGCCCAGGGAGGGGGACCGAGCCAGGATCCAGTACTTAGGCTGGATCCTAATTACCATCCCCAGCCCTTCATGGGCCACTCAGAATTGCGCTAGTGATTTTGTAGGTGCAGCTCCAAGTAGCCCTACTGGGGCTTAGGCAGGCAAGTCATAAAATCCTCACAAAAAAACTCGCCACCCTGTACAATGTATAGGAATGCAGCTCTAATGGGGAGCTGTTACCAATGGCCCAGTAGGTCAAGCAAGCCACCAGTTGAAAAAATGTGGGCACCACTGACGTATCCTGATAATTTTGAAGACACTTTTGTCTTGGGTAGTAGTAATGGATTCTGCCAGCAGGTGTCACTGTTTGCACTTTGTCTCTCCTCTTAGGAAGGGTAACAAGATACCCACTATTATTTATAACTCTTTTCTTTGACCACAAGTGCTGCTGTTAATAATACTAGGCTCTGCACTGCTTTATTCTGACAAATAAAACCCACAAAACAGAACAAAAACACACACACACACATGCCTTACGTGTGTCTGTAGAGGATGCACATTTAAAAACAATATTCGCCGTTGTCTGTTCTCAAACCCTGGTGACACAGAGCAAGAAGATAACTGCACACATCTTGATTGTGGGTAAACTTGCCCTAACGCTGCTTCCCAAGAGACATTCCCTTATCAGCAAGCCACTCTTATTGCCACAGTCTCTGTTCTTCCAGATTGTTTTGCTCTCAAGATTTTATCCAAGGTACAAAAGGAAAGCTGGTGACAATCAGCATAAAGTCCATTTCTTTGCAGAATAAAAACAGTGTTTGTCGCCTTGTGTGTTGTCTCCCCCTTCCAATTCAGGAAGCAAAACTTAAGATATTCTTCAAACATGCCAGTGATGTTTGTTATTTATATTCTCCCCCCTTTTTGTATTGCCTCCTCTCTCTCCTTTTTTTGTATTTTCAAAAGGCTGAAAAGGAAGTAAATGTTTCTTTCCGTGAAGTGTAGCAGCAGAGGTGGGTGTTAATTTAGATAGAGTTCATGAGCAGGCAATGTAATGCTGCAAGCATTTCAGTAAATAGAAAACTGCTCTACATCTTGGGTAATGCAATGCCGGCATTAAATAGATTGAACAGTTTGCTGAAAAGAGATCCAAACCACTTTGAAGAGGTTTGTTGCTCAATTGGCAATCATTGTAGAGGCAGTTTCCACTGATTTAGCATCTGGTAGTCAGTCAGAATTCATAATTCTGAATAACTGTGAAATGCCACTCAGACATTGGTTTGCTCCACCGGATTGTATTTTCTTTTTCTCTCGACAAAAAAATAAATAAATCAAGAATGTTGGAAGAAATCAGAAAATCTCATTAGGGGAAAAAGGCATTGCATTTGTACTGCTTCTCTAAACTACTGTCTTGATATACTCATCACTACTTGTTTGCTACCGCAAAGGAGCTGTATGGGAGAACCATACCTTGGCTGACTCGGACCAAATGGGAGGAAAAATGAACACAGTCCCAGTGCTTTGGGAGTGCCAAGAAACATGGCACAAAGGCGACTGATGTTAGTGCCGCTATAATGCGCAAGCAAGGAATGTTCACAATGCATGATTGACACTCGATGCCTGAAACGTCGACCAGCGCCTTGTGTATGAAAGGGGCACTGCTGATCTAGTAGCCTAATGCTTCAGCCAGAATCATAGAGTTGGAAGGAACCTACAAGGTCATCTACTGCAACCCCCTGCCTATAGCGGGAAACTCTCCTAGAGCATCTCCAGCAGGTGCCTCTGCTTGAAGGCAGAGACATCATCCGGGCGCGCCAGGAACCGGAACACCCGGATGATTGGCAGCCCTCCGCCCCATGGCGGAGGCCAGCCACCAGGCGGTGGCCCTGCCCATGCAGTTAGATAGGAACAAAGTGAGGCCAGAGGGGGCGGGCTTAGCGGCTATGTTTTTATACTCAAAATGCTGATTCCAAGCATTTCAGATTGCTTTGCGCGTAGTGTTTAGGACTGAATCGTTTACTCCTGTAGTAAAAACTTACCAAAATAACAACGTGTGATCGTGGAGAAACATCATTGGTAACCTAATTATGAGTTAATATGCAATTCCAAGGTTTAATTCCGTATAATTAGTCAGCCATATTGTTATACCCATGGAGTTGCGTCGGCCATATTGTTAGACCAGACCATGGGACCAGACCCATTGCGTCGGCCATATTGTTAGACCAGACCGGAAGTTTCAAGAATATGACGTCATTTCTTCTCCATCTTTATTATAACTCCATGCCAGCCACGCCTCCCTGCGCCTCGAATCGCTCCAGACGCGCGGGAGGGCGGGCAGGCCCAGGAGCAGCTCGCTCGTCCTCGGGAGAGGCGGTGCGGCCCGGGCCCATCCGCGGAACTAGCGGAACGGCGTACCGGGCCGTTCCGCCAGGATGACACCGCTGCTTGAAGGTCTCCAGTGATCCAGTAATCTGCTCCACAGTGACTCCATTCTGCCGTAACAGGTACTGCAGATTGTCACAGCCTGGTATTCCGTCTCCCATCCAAAAACAAGACTACAGTCACCTGTTTAACTTCAGGCAATACCAGCAGCTCAACCATCAGTCCTAATTTCTCCTGCTAATGCTTTTCTAGCGTTGAGCTGCCAATCTTCAAGTGTATGGCAGTTCAGAAGGGCAGCAAGTCCAAGTGAGGCATGCGTTATTTTTGCATTGTTATCCAGTATGCATGTGATATAGGCATACATGATGAAGTATGAATGCCAAGAGAGCATGAGACCCAAGCCAAAATTTGCATCTCCCTCGAACAGGGTTGCTGCTAAAAGAGCATCAGGCCTACAAGACTCTTGTAGAAACAAGAAATTTAAAATGCAAATGTTTCCTGTAACCCAACACACACACCCTACTTTGATTACAACTCACCCACCCTGGAATACCTGACTGTAGCATCATTGAGCGCAATCCTAACCTGGGGTTAGGCTGGCACAGTTAGGCCAGCAAAGTTTGGCCGGCACAAGGGACATTGTAAAATATGTTTGAACCACCCTCAGAGTCAGAGAGTCAAACTTTGCTGGCCTAATTGTGCTGGCCGAACTCTAGGTTAGGATTGCACCCTTGTCTCTGTGTCGACTTCCATCATTTCATGTACAGTATGTTAGGCCCTTCCTTCAGTATTCTCACCAAAGATCAATTGTCAAAGGAAAGTATAGGACGTCTATTGAGTTTCCAGGTTTAGTCTGAAGGAAGGTATGAATTTGCCATATCCATTGTTTGTCACGACATCCAGATTGGGCCGACTAAGTTTATCATGAATGAAGACGTGTGAGAAGGGAGTACGGCCCCTGAGGAAACAGATCTATCAGTAAAGTCTGAACTGTGCATTTTAAAAACAAAATCCTGAGTTTGCCCTCCTCTTCCTTCCTGTTCTTTTGGACTTGCAATTAAATGGGGATTAGAAAAAAAAACAAAAAACAGACAAACTGCATGTCTTCTGCGATGAAAGGAATGCCACTGTGATCTATCCAAAGGTCTTCCCTTTTTCTTGATGCTTTGTATTGAACAAAGAAAGGCAGAACTTTTTTTAAAAGACCAAAAAGCTTTTGCCATATTTCATCTCAACAGTGGGATTAAAACCTATATATTCATAAAGCACTGATTGTATTGAGTCTGTTCTGTTCCTCAAGAAGTTCACAGAATGGATTTGTTTGCTGCCTTATGTTCATCCATCATACAGGAGGATTGCAGAATAAGATCTCTTCAAACAGCCTCTGATATGCTTTTTTGTCGGGATGAAGTGGCTTGAGTAGAATCTGTAGTCAAGGAAAGATTTTCGAAGCCCCTCTTCCTCTTCCGTGAGCCCAAAGCATTTTGGGTATGCTTCTGCATTTTGGGCAGGAGGTTTAGTCAAGAGGGTTAAAGCCTCCGTTTGCCCGAAGATAAGATCCGAAGGTCGCCTGTTGGAGAACAACGGAAGTCTCTGTGAGCGGCAGACCTTGAGAATTGCAAATGATAAGAGCTGAGCTGTCTCCTGCTGCCTGTGAGAGAGGAGTTGTGCTGGGCCAGCTGTTTCTTTGGTGGGAGCAGAGAAGCCATCTATCAGCCAGCAGGAAGGCAAGCGTGCGGCCAGAAAGACGGACTAAACCACGAAAGTTCCACCTGTTATGTATGTTGTTGTAGTTCTTGAAAGGCAGAACTTCTTTGTAATTTGTAAAAACCCCTTGGGGGGTTAGAGAAATAAAGCCTGCCAATGTAAACCGCCTTGAATTAAAGTCAGAGGAGCAATCTAATGACCAAAGAAAGACGGTATATAAATACTACTACTACTACTACTACTACTACTACTACTACTACTACTACTACTACTATTATTTGCTAGATTGACAACTTCGAAACAAACAAGTAAGGGGGAGAAGAAGAGAAAACTTAAAGGGCTTTCTCCTCATTCTCTCTGACTTGCAGTGGGTGGAAATAGGTTGTGAATATTGCAGAAGATGTCATAAATCTTCATGCATTCATCTCACCATCAATGAGCTGTAGGTACGCACAGTGGTGTCATTCAAATGATTTAGGAACAGGAACTCACTTCTGATTGGCACTTGTCAGGGTCCACCCACCGGAAGTGACGTCATAAGCCGGAGGTGATGTCATGGCAGGAAGTGAGGTCATAGCCGGAAGTGAGGTCATAGCCGACGCATGACATGATTTGCAAGGATAACCGTACGCATGACATGATTTGCAAGGATAAGTTTGGGCACACATCACCGCCTGAATGGGGAGCCTGCCTGATGGAGCGGAGAGGTGGTCGGACTTGGATGCAGGAGGAACAGGTTCAAAGACCCACCCAGCGGTGACGTCGTTAAGTGGGTCGTGATTAGAAACAAGCCACTTAGAAACTCGTTGCAGGAGAGAAACTACATAAATCCTGGCCGTATTTTCAAAATATGGGAGACCCCCATAGCCACGTTTGTTGCCCTTTCAGCAGTGACACCTCAGCACAGCTCAGTAGCTGAGAGCAACTGATGGTGGTGCTGGGAGAGCCCAAAGCCTGGACCAAGAGTTTCCATGGTCCACATCTGGCCTGCAGGCCTTATGCTTAACAGCCCTGAGCTATGGTTTGGAGGGCTTAACTTGGTGGCAACAGGAGTGGTAGGAAAGGTCTTCTCAGCTGCCTTTTTACCTTGTATGACTGGAATGCTGCTTTGGAGGGCATTGTGGGTGGGAGAAAAAAAGATGGTGACCATCAGCCTTGCTGCTGAGAATAGCTCCATGCCCAATCCTCTCTGGAGGGATGAAGCCAGAGATGTCATCCGGGCGCGCCAGGAACCGGAACGCCCGGATGATTGGCAGCCCTCTGCCCCTATGGCAGAGGCCAGCCACGCCTCCCTGCACCTCCCTGCACCTCGAATCGCTCCATTTCAGAGCGATTCGGATGCACGGGAGGGCGGGCAGGCCCAGGAGCAGCTCGCCCGTCCTCGGGAGAGGTGGCGTGGCCCGGGCCTGTCCGCGGAACTGGCGGAACAGCGTACCGGGCTGTTCCGCCAGGATGACACCGTTGGATGAAGCCCAACTTCATCCATTCCGGGCCCTGTCAATGTGCTGAGGGCCTTTGTAGCTGCCCAAAGATGCCTGTGAAGCGGTAGTGGGTCTCTCATTCAGGCCCCAACTAGACATTCCTTTCCATTAGTTCACCTTGTCCACACATCAAACAGTGGAGCCTGAACAGTTGTGGTCCAAACAGTACAAAATAATGCCCCAACGTGATGCATGCAAAACGTTTGCAGCCAGGCAATACTATCTTGCTTGTTCTTCTACTATGCAATCAGGGACAGGTGCACCTCTCCTCTCCAGGTCTATTACCTTTGGTGAAGAGTTCTCCATCTGGGACCAGGTTGGACAGGTTCTATGTTGATTTCCTATCAGAACTTGCTCTTTTCATTGCAGGGCTGCAACATCTGCAGTCAGTTCCGTGAGCGTAAACTCAAATGGAATTCGCTGGCGAAACTCAAGTGCATCCAGATGTGGCACAGCAGAGCAGAATTTGTCCATGGGACCTCTCACTCTTTTCAGGCAGCTGATGTCAAAATACCTCCTTCCCAACATGCATCTCCCCCCCTGTAATTGCTAACTTTTATCTGGCTTGCAGCTGGATCTCCTGCTGGGTTCCTTTACGAGCATTGTGCGAGCATTGTGCGAGGAAAGAGAGAACCAACAGGTTCATCTTCTTTTTGTTTCCCTTGCTAATCGGCTCTGTGACACTCATTACAGTTTCTCAGATGTTTTAATGGTCTTTAAAAATATCTTCTTTCGGAGGAGGACAAAACAAGGAAGGACCAGGCCAGACCAATCCAGACCAAATAAATCTGTAGGAGTACACAGACTTGTGTTTACTCTGCCCTCAAGATCCCAGTCGTCACCACCCCTCCAAGCAGGAAATAGCCACAGCTGCACAGGGTCATGTTTCTTTAAAGGAATCACTTGATCCTTTCTAGATTTGCTAGAATTCTCCTGGGAGAGCTCCTTCCAACAGCTGGACTCCCTCACAAGTAGAGTACTAACTAGACTGTCAGCACAATCCTATACCCCCTATACAGTGGCGTCATGCTGCCAGTACACTGGGCAGGAGGAACAGGTGAGCGGCAGCCCGCCCATTGTGTACCACTCTGTTTCACCGTCTTCCCCACCCCTGCGGAGTGGTACGCTCACCTGTTCCTCCTGCCCAGCGTACCGGCAGCATGACGCTGCTGCCCCTATACCTCCTTCAGTGACCACTGCGCATGTTTGCACTGCTCTCGGCTCAGCCTGATTGCTATGACAAACAGGCATGCTCTAGACCAGCGAACATGGGAGTGCCTCACAATTTGGGGGTGCCCAGCTTTGTGGGTTCTGAGCACCCACAGCAAAATTATGCACCATGGCATACCGGCACCCACAGAGTTGGCGTCCCAACCATCCTCCACATGAAAATGTGTACACCTGAAAAGACGCTTGTGCGTGTGTGTGTATAGCATGTGTGAATAGTTCTTTGGTTACCACTGCCAGTGCTGAAATTACAAGGTTGGGGATGAGGTAAGATTTAACTATATCCACAAATGCCACTCCATTTTTGGCCAAATCATGCCTCGCTCCTATAACCACAATAGCTTAATGAGACATCACTGAAGGCAGACAGCAATCCTCTTTTTAAAAGAGGGCAACTTAAGCAGAAAAAGGGGATAATCCCTAGAATTCTCTGTACAGCTTCCCCATTAGTGAACCTACTCACAAGCTACTTATCAGCACAGCTTTGTCATACTGGGCTCTTCATGTCTCTCTCTCTCTCTCTCTCTCTCTCTCTCTCTCTCTCTCTCTCTGTGTGTGTGTGTGTGTGTGTGTGTGTGTGTGAAAGATTGCCAAATGACTAGGAAAAAGCCAGGCTGCCCTGCTCTTGTGCAGTGGGTAGCAGTACAATGATCAACGTTACGGTGATGAAAGTGTGATTGAAGTCACAATGTGGAAATCAGTAGCAGAAACCTCGAAAAAGAGAATGGTACAACAAACACTTGATTTTCTTTCATGCTCGCAGGGCATGAATACAGCAGAGGTGTGGCGAAACTCAGCTCACTGTTCATTGCAGAGCAAATAGAGATCGTGCAGCACGAGAAGGAAACATGTCTGGAGGATGACATCTTACAAAATGAGGCCGTAAATGAAAACCTATGTAGAAATTTGTTATCGATCTAACTACACAAAAAGCACCACAAAGAGTCCTGTGGCACTTTCACGGCACAATGTGTGCATGTCTGTTCAGAAGCAAATCCCACCATGTATGGCAATGTATAGCAGTGGGTTTCAAAAGCATTGGGACTGTCTTTTTAGAATGACAGTCTGTCAGGACCCACCAAAAGTGATGTCATTAACCTGGAAGTGGTATCATGGCCGGAAGTGACATCATCAAGCAGGAAGTGCATCATTGTGACGTAATCAAATGACACTGCTGGAATGCAAGTTGGCGTTCTTGGACTGCGGCAATTGCACAACCATGAAACATCCCTGACAGAAAGCAAGATGAGGACAGACTATTATATAAAAGCAGTGTGCTAAAATCAAAATTTAAAAATTCAAACTGTTAACACTCACAAAAGGACTACAGCAAGAGTAAGGACTTCAGCTCCCAAGATGGCTGTTCCCAGCTTTCCACAGCCCACCTGACATCAAGTCACGACCCACCAAGAGGGTCCTGACCCACAGTTTGAGAAACACTGCCTTAGCTTATTGGAAAATGGGGAGAGGGAATTGCTGTGCTCCTTGGCTTAGTCGGCAAGCTACATAGTCCTTATACCAATCCCATTACTGTATGCCTCCTAATTTAAAATGTCCTTTGACTAAATGTCATTCGTAAAAGAGGGACGACATCTGGGGGGAACAAAGAGCTCCATTCTAGCTGTACTCAAGAGTTTAGTCAGCTAAAATCCCAGCGTGCCTTGTTATTTCAGCGTGTGTTCATTGTGGCCAGCATGGTAGACAGGTGGAAGGGCTTGAAGGCCACTGAACACAAAATGTTCCTAAAGTATCACAATTACACAAACACCTGTGCTCTATAACCTTGTTCTGTTTCATCATAAACACAAGGAGAGCCTATAATTATTCCAAAGTTGTAGGTTGGGTTTTATTTATTTTTTCCCCCTGCAATGAAATGTTTTAACAGAGAATTGTGTTGCTGTGGGCAGAGCTAAGTAGCTTTATCATGGTACTTAACAAGGATGTGATTTTGAAAGAGAGCTATGGAAGCAGTGATGTCATGCAGGGGGTACGCAGGGGTACGCGAGTACCGGTTTCTAGGATTACAGCTGGCCCTGCCCATTCGCCCGCCCACTCGTCGACTCCGCCCTCTGCAACGTTTGAATTTCCTGCATGTTTGAGTTGCCTGCATGTTCTCAGAGCCAGGCAGGCAGGCAGGCAGCGAGCGGAGCCTTTCCTTTCCTTGCCACTGAAAAATGAGTTGCTCTGGGGTTTTAACATGATGCCAGGCCTCCTTCACATGTTCTGGGGGTGCTGTGGAATACTGTTGCAACTGTTGGGTCAGTTTAAAATTGTCTGAGGCCTCAAAAAGGGCTTTTTTATGTCACTTCCTGCCACGACCTCACTTCTGGCTTATGACGTCACTTCCGGTGGGCGGGTCCCGACACGTGCCAATCAAAAGTGAGTACCTGTTCTTAAATCATTTAGATGACACCACTGTATGGAAGATATGTTTTCTCTGCACACCTGGGTGGGAAACTGTCCTCTTCAAATTGACCTAACCATGACTCAGACCTATATCAATTCAAAATAATCTAGAAGAACATCACCGGTCAAAGGTGAATTTACAGAACCCTGAAAGTCATCAAAAATGTTGAAGTAGTAATACGATCGCTTTGCATGTGTTTCATTGCAGGGTATATATATTTTTGGTGATCAGGTCTCACGAGAAGCTCGGAGAATTCTGGAGGCACTGTTCTCGACATATCAGCTATTCTATTGGCAGCTTACATCTTTTTCTCTGATCTGGAAGCATTTTAATGCTGGAAGCCCTCAGAGCTCACAGTGAAGTTTGGCACGAGAGAAAAAAGCATTCTAGGAACTATAGTTTTATGGAAAACAACAGTCGAGCATGTTTACATTGCCAGAAAAAAAAGGATAATGGCATATTGTGAGAGAGGAACACAACGTGATAGAGAAGGCAATTTTGTTTTTAGGCTTTGAGGAAACCACAACAAATTATCATCTCCAAATTGATTCTGTCATAAGATTTCACGGGAAGGATGATGGGAATTGTAGTTTGCTGTGACTGCTGAAACGAATGTGAAATTCCTGGCTGAAGACAGTGTTGGACCCAGTCAAGAAATTTGCTGTTTGATTGTCCAAGGGTGCAATCCTTACATGGACACTGGCCTCCCCGACTCCAAAAGTGGTCCAAATGCGCTTGATGGTGCGTTTGCAGCACTTCTGGCCCAGCGCAAATGACTTGTGCAGGCCCAACTCCAGGTTAGGACTGCGCCCCGAATCGGTTAGGAGATCCCTGTAGAGAATCCTGAAATCTTCACATTCTACCTCGCCACCTTTTCGATCCATAGATCAAAAAGACTGCCTCTGTAGAGATGGGGGAATCCGTCTATGTCCTTACCACCCCTTGCTTAGATTAAAAATTAAAAAAGAGGAAGAGGAGGCCAGCTTTCCTCACTCAGCCATGAGGCTTCCTGGGTGAGCTTGGGCCAGTCAGTTTCTCAGCTTCACCTACCTCAGGGCGCAATCCTAAACCTCACTGGACCGGCGAGGCTGATGGGCCAGCACCATATCCGACGCTGTTTAGGAGCGGCTGGAGCCTCCCCACGGCATAAGAACATAAGAACGTAAGAAGAGCCCTGCTGGATCAGGCCAAAGGCCCATCTAGTCCAGCT
>JAJKFI010000023.1:7285253-7302648 GCA_029204185.1 Lerista edwardsae | reverse complement strand
GTACCAGTAGCCCACCACCTTTGTAAGGAGGTTGCACAATCCATCATTGCCTATAGCCCACGATGGACCTTTCCTCCAGAAATCCGTCCAATCCCCTCTTAAAGGCATCAAGACCAGATGCCATCACCACCTCCTGTGGCAAAGAGTTCCACAGATCAACGACCCGCTGGGTAAAAAAGTACTTCCTTTTATCTGTTTTAACTCTCCCAACCCTCAGCTTTAGCGGATGTCCCCTGGTTCTGGTGTTTTGAGAGAGAGAAAAGAACATCCCTCTATCGACTCTATCCCTTCCATGCATAATTTTGTATGTCTCAATCATGTCCCCCCTCAGGCGCCTTTTTTCTAGACTGAAGAGAGCGACAAGGGAGCGTACACTCCTCTGCAGATCGAGGAGACCGCGTGGCCCAAATCGGGGCTGAGCGGCCTCGTGGACAGGCTTAGGAAGTGGCCGTACGGCCACCTCCCAAGCCCGCCCATGTCCCGCCCAAGGTCCGCTCCGCCTCCCTCCCTCCCTCCAATCCCCATGCCGCCTTGGCATGAACCCTCCCTTGTGCAGACCAGCTTTGGTCAGCGCAAGGGAGGCTCCCCCTAGGCGCTCTGAAGCCAACGCTACGAGTAGCGTCAGCTTCAGAGCTTTAGCGCCGGCGCAGGGGTGCTGCTTGGCGCTCCCATGTTGGCGCTAAGCACGTAGTGCTGATGCAACGACATTGCGTCAGCGCTACGTGCCTTCTAGGATTGCGCTGTCGCAGTAGTTGTGAGGAGAAAAGGATGGAAGGAACAATCAATCAATCAATCAATCAATCAATCACTAGTATTTATATACCGCTTTTCAACACAAAGTTCACAAAGCGGTTTACAGGCAAATAATAACATTCAAGTTCAATGGCTCCCTGTCCCCAAAGGGCTCACAATCTAAAAGAACGGAGAACACCACCAGCAACAGCCACAAGAAAGACACTGTGCTGGGGTGAAGAGGGACAATTGCTCTCCCCCTGCTAAATATAAGAGGGCACCACTTGAAAAAGTGCCTCTTGCCCAGTTAGCAGGGGTTAACAATCTACACCACCCTGAGCTTCTAGGATGAAGGGTCGTATAAAATGTGAAAAAATTACATAATAAATATAAGATGAAGTGTGTCCCATTATACCTCCTCTTCCTGCTTTTTTTTTTTTAAAGTAGTTCTAGCAGGAAAGAGAGGATGGAATAGAAGACAGAGGCAGGAAAGGAAAGGAAAGAAAGTGGTATGTATAGCAATACCTTGACTTTCTTTTCTTCCATGTGACTTTCACCCTTTCAGCTGTTTTCCATTATAAAAATATTTCAAAGGCTGTCAGTGAGCTTTTTCCCTCCTTCATCTGATTTTCTGTAGCCTTCCACAATATTTGTCAGCATTCTTTATGTTTATTTTATTCCCGTTTGTTTAGGTTTTGCGTGCATTCGCCTGTGTTACTTCTGTTTTTTTTTTATATACACTTCGTAACGGACATTTGACGCTGGCCAAGATAAATTTGCAAGCTGGATCAGGCTGTGCTTTGACACTCACCTGTTTTGACTTCCATCTGTGCGCTGGTCCCTAACTAAAGAGCAGGGAAGAGCTGTAGAAGAGGTTGTATGGCGTATCGATGATCACTTGATCAAAGTCTCCATGGACTTTGTAACAGCCCATTACACCAGGCAAGTAGGCCATGGCAAAAGGTCACATCAGCATGTTGCCTGGTCACCCCAAGCTATTTCCCCACTCAGGCTACTGTTCTTTCCTCAGATAGCTGGTGGTCGACCTACCAAGGAACTGACAACCTGATCAAAGCTTGGGCTGATTCCTGGGTCAAAGACAGCCTCATCCTTCTCAGTTGCGGGTCTGTACTGAGATCCACTCTTGTTTCCCATCCTTCCTAATGCCCGATGCAAGTGGTTGCAAATAATTTGAAGTCGCCAGTAAACTAGACTGACTGGCTGTGAATAAATGAACGAATAAATGAATAAATGAATAAAAATGCCCTGTCCTCTAAATCCTCATCTTTTGACACATCCCTCACAGTTCATGAAAATTTCATGCACTGCCATCTATCCTGTAGAAAAGGATGTTTGACGGATAGGCGATCACTTGACCAAAGTCTCCATTGAGTCGATAGCAAACCCACTACACCAGCCCAATGCCCTTAGAGTGATGGAGGTTTGTCCTATTTGAAGGCACAGCCTTGTTCTATTTTAAGCTATTGTATATCTCATTTTCTAGGCAGCTGTTGGCAAACGTGTGATTATATTTTCTTAAGCAAAGTGAAGCATAGGAAATGTGAGGTGAAGTTGTTGCCATGGGTAACCAGGTCTTCTCTTTAAGCATCTTTAGCTCTCAATGCCCATTCCTAATGATGTCCCTGATACTAGAAATCCTTGCACCTGGTTTCAATAGGGTAGAGGTGGAAAGGGTGGTGACAAGCAGGCTTCTGGAATGAATGGATTCCAAACCTGAAAGTGCTGGGGGAAAAAAAATACCCGACGCAACACCCTCGAATAGCTCCTACGTTAATACATGACCTACTCGGCAGTCCTCACAAAACTGAATAATGCAGTTGCTCTGTGCTATGATTACTTTTCATTCTCTCATTTGAAAACTGCCAATTGCCAAACTTTGCATTCAGAAGTTTGCGAGAACCCTTCTCCTGAAGTTCAAAGATCATTCTTCGGATGACTGCAGGCAGAATGTTCAGTATCATATGTTTCTGGGAAAAATGGATTCATCTGTTTACTTTCTTTTCTGTTTTGGCAAGGCTACAGCTAATCTTGTCGAGACGGAACTTGACAGTACGTGCTTCCCCTGCGCTAGACAACGAGGATGGGAGAAGTAGATTTTCAATGCTCGCAATGGGGAGAAACAACCAAAAGCCACCTCGAAATTATTGCTTAACTGGATCAGACATCCAAGTGCAACATTCCTTCAAGCCATCTCAGAAAAATCGGCAGCTATTTAAGCTGTCATCTTGCACAATGACCAGGTAATGAAGCATAATTGCGTGTACCTTTCACTGCAAAGCAAAAAACAATATGAAAAAAAAGTTTGCGGAATTGGCTTTCTTTGTGCCATTGAAGTGTCTTTTTTTCATATACGGCATCGCATTCTGGCCAAAAGAAAAAAAGAAAAAGAAAGAAATGGCTTAAAAAACAAGTCACAGAAGGTATCCTTTTTGACATGGTGAAACCTTTGACAAGTATAAAGCCAACTAATTGCTATTGAAGCTTCCATACCATGCATAAATTAGAAATTCAATATGTGTGTGTATGCTTGGAGGGGGGGGAGAGAGAGAGAGAGAGAGAAAAATTTCCTATTTCCTTTTTGAAAACTGAAAAATGGGACTTGCACAAACATTTTGCAGTGCATTCTCATCCTCATAACAGAAGTGCTGGAACAGGAATCTTTTAGAGGTGCTCAAACTTCATGGGGATGGAAGCAGAGATTCAGAAGGAAGGATGTAAAGCAGGAAGGAACATACCCACACCCTTTTCCTTGTAGCTTTCCCTTGCTGTGATACCATAGTGCTAAACGTTCAGATTTGGAATTAGTTGCAAACTCCCAACTCCCTTTTCGCTTTATAGCAGTGAAAAGGAAGTGGGAAAGGGAAGAGGTTTTTTCCCTTTCTTTACCCCTGAGACATGCCTATATATGTACTGCAGAGGGTTGTCTTTTTCACTTCAGAGTCTGCATCCACAAAAACCGAACACTTTCAACCAAGACTTAAAATAGGCATCAGATAACTTAGGACTGACTGCCTGTCTCAGAGCAGACTCCCAACCTGGAGTTAGGCTGGCACAGTTAGGCCAGCAAAGTTTGGCTGGCACCAGGGACACCATAAAGTATGTTTGGACCACTCTCGGAGTCAGGGAGGATGGCGCACGTCTGTATACTGGCCTCTCTGACTCCAAGAGTGGTCCAAATATACTATACGTTTGGGTGTCCCCTGTGCCCGTCAAACTTTGCTGGCCTAACTGTGCCGGCCTAACTCCAGGTTAGGATTGCGCCCTGAAGGACACTGGTCTAGGACAAAAAACAAAATTAGAAATAGAATCGCAAATAAATACATATTCAGCTCTTTCGCTCTGTTGCCAAACCAGGCTACCTTTCATGCAACCAGTGAACCCTTAATTCTGTTACGTTTGGGGAGATGCACTTTCTCGCCGTACATTTTTCCAGTTGTCACCAAACCTGCCAGCCTCATTCTAGACACTCAGTGTTATCTTCAAAGGATTTCCTTTCTGTACCTCTCAGCGTCGCTTTGGGGTTGGCTTCTGTTTTCATCTGCCTAGTCAAATCATCCCAGCGGTCCCTGGACTACTTTATCCTGTCATGTTACCATGGTGCTACATGGTCTTCTCCATGGATTTTATTTGGCCGTGGTGTGGAAAAACGGGAGTGAGTGTACAGAATGAATCAAGTGTCGTAATGTGAAAAGTTAAAAGATGAAAAAATGGGGGGGGGATGTACGCATCAACCGTTGAGGAAGGGAGTGGATTTGAAAATGCATTTGCTTTCATCTTCAGGAATGCCTCTGGCATTGAATGTAGCACCATCAAAAGGACTGGCAGAAGGAAAACCCAATGGTGATGGAGGAAGCAGGGGTTTGAGTCCCCAATGTTGGCTTCTCATTTATAGACTTCTTCCAAGGTCAGACTGTTTAGACTGGCAATATGAAACAGCAGAATGAGATGGCCATCCACCGCACAGGCAAGGATGTACAGAGACCCCTGAGGAGTGCCATTTGTCTTAGAAACATGGGAAGCTGCCTCCCACTGAGTCAGACCATTGCGCCATCATGCTTGCTGTTGCCTTCGTTGACTGGCAGCCAATCTCAAGGATTTCAGACGGATGCCTTTCTCCATCGACCTGGGGAATGCGGCTGGGGATTGAGCCTGGGCGCATAGCAGATGCTGCACGACTGAGTTCTGACCTCTGCAAAGCTGTCTCTTACAGAAGCTCATTTATTTGAAAAATGTCAGATATTTCAAGTTGGGAGGAACCCTGAAATTTTTTTTTTTAAACCAGTTGGTATTGCCTCCTGCAGAATGTTGGCTTCTTTCCAAAGCTCTCATCGCTTGGCTTCTCTGAGACGATCTAGGACAGTGGTTCTCAAACTTTTTAGCACCTGGACCCACTTTTTAGAATGACAACTTGTGTTGTCATTGACAATGACAACCAGGACCTGCTGGAAGTGATGTCATGGCTAGAAGTGATGTCACTGCGATGCCAGAGCCTGCTGCTTTCCTGAGAACGCAGCAATCAGTTGGGTTATTTCTCAGCCATTTTCCAAGAGCAAAGTGAATCAGAAAAAAAAGCCTATCTACAACCTTGACACAAGCAAAACAACTGCACAGGCCTCCCTCTTTCCAGCATCCCATCTTCCCCTGTTTTCAATATGGCTGCTCTAGATGCTTTGCGACCCGCCTGAAATTGGCTTGAGAGACATGGTGGGTCCTGACCCACAGTTTGGGAACCACTGATCTAAGAGCTGGTTTTCCTGTCCTAGATCTTTAGGCTTCTCTAAGATATTGGTATCTCCATGATGTCAAAGGACCGAGATTGTCTTGATTATGTTCAGGGATCTGCCATACATCTGTAGATTACATTGGGACATACAGATTAGACAACCTAAATACGAACTGCAGTTATGAAAAGGCGTGTAAATATGTCAGTATTTCAGCTCCTGTTTTATTCCCTATTCACATTCATGATGAAGAGAAAATATCTGCTTCACTGATTGATTTAGCTCGAGTTAGAACCTCTAGCCCCTAGTTTACTGCTGTATTCCCTCTCACCTCTGTATTTGCAGTACAGTAGAGAAGGAATAATATTTCCTGCAACATGAAAACGTCTTTGGTCCCATCTCTTTGCATAAATACAGTAAGCTGAACATTAAAGCTGAGAGTGAGCTGGACCAAACTGACAAACCCCAAACACCGGAATTTTAGGATTGCCTTTATGGATGGCATCCACAGTATATCCACATCAAAATGTCACCGACTGTAAGACACAGATGAGCAGACATTTATGTGATTTGGAGATCTTTCTGCTTATACGGTGTTTTTTTTTTCTCTTCCTGGAGTTGACCAGGACCGGTCAAAGCACACAGTGAATGTCATCTTGAGGTTTATTGAGCGGGAAATGGGAGAAACGTTGAGCGTTTAAACAGCAGGGCAAAGCAAATTCCCAAGGCCAGCTCGGATTGAATCGTTCCAATATCTCAATAGGTAGGCTATGGAAGAGATTTGGTTGTGGTGCTTTTCCAGGCCCAGCAAGAGAGCCAACACTTGGCATGGTGCCGCCTAATAAAAATAATGTATTGGCTACCACACTGCAGCATTGATTTCTTCCTTGATGAAAACTCCTTTTTAACCAGCCTTAACCTTTTAAAGTTTCAGATGCACAGTGTCTTGTTGTCAGCAACGGTTTACGCTTGCTTAATGTTCTTTTTTGAGTGGCCTCTTGGGAAGGGGGCTGACACACAAAACCCACATCTCTCGAGAAATTTCCCCACTCTTATTGACAGTCTTTGAACTTCACGGGAAATTCTCAGATAGATTTGCCCAATCGGGAACCTTCCAATTCATCATCAATTCAGGTGCAATCCTGCAACAACTACATGATGTACGTTCATGTCCCTACCAGGGTTGTTTGGTTCTAGGGCAGTGGTTCCAAAACTGTGGGTCTGGGCCCACCAGTGTGTTGTGAGCCAATTTCAGCTGGGCTGCGAAGCACCTAAAGCCGCCATCTTGAAAATACGGGAAGATGGGATGCTGGAAAGGGGGAGGGCTGTGTGGTTGTTTGGCTTGTGTCAAGGTTGTCAATAGGCCTTTTTTCTTTCTGATTCACTTTGCTCTTGGAAACTGGCTGAGAAATAACCCAACTGATTGCTGCCTTCTCAGGAAAGCAGCAGACTCTGGCATCACAATGACATCACTTCCGGCCATGACATCATTTCTGGTGGGTCCTGAACAGATTGTCATTCCAAGAAGTGGGTCCCGGCGCTAAATATTTTGAGAACCACTGCTCTCAATACTAGTTATACTGGGTGGCAATGTTTCGGGAAAGGGCAGGGGAGACTAATCACATTTTTTAACTCACTTTCCTTTTTGTGCACTCCTCAGCAAGCTGTATTAGGATTGATGCCTCCGCTTTTAGACTTCTAATGTTTTAATCATCACTTCCTTATCAGAACACTTAAGGGTTCCTTGCCTGCCATTTGTGAAAAATATGGTTCCTTTAGGCAATCTCTGCAGCTCTCCATTCTTAAACATTCAGACACAGCAAGAAGCCACAGAGACAGAGAGTGAAAGCAATTTTTCATTGACAGAACAGAAATAACAGACTGGGCTGTCCTGTCACTTTCTCTCCCACTTACGAATCTGCATGCGGGAGATTAATCTTGGAGAAGGGGTCCCCCCCCTTTTTCATGCTATATATATTAGCAATGGTGCAAATAGGTTGGCTTAAACTCTTCCGCTGTGATTGAAGCGACACAGGAAGGAAATTGCTGTTGCGTTTTAACAGGGACTCCAGAAAAGGGGAAAATGAAACGATGTCACGAAAATGACATATGATGACATATGATGTCAATATGAAAATGACATATAAAAATGACATATGATGTCATAGAAAATGAGACCACGTCTAAAGCATAGGAACGGCTAGAAGTGTTTCTTACCATGATTGGGGAGGGAATGAAATTCACACCCATGGCATTGTCTGCAGAACTAAGGGCCAAATCCTATCCAACCTTCCAGCGCTGGTGCAGCTGTGACAATGGGGTTAAGAGAACATACGTTCCCTTTCCACAGTGCTGCACTGCGGCTGCCATGGCACTGGAAAATTTGATAGGATTGAACCCTAAGGCTGCAACCCTATACAAACTTTCCTGGGCGTATGGACCATTGAACACAATGGGGCTTACCAGTTCAACTCTCGCTCTGCCCTGATTTCACAAGCAGCGAAAGGCAAGCAGTGATATCTGAGAGTCAGGCCCACACCTGTAAAATAAGAGTAATCATACTCAGGGTGCAATCCTAACCAACTTTTCAGCACCAGGGTAAAGGCAGTGCAGCCTCCAAGACTGCCCTTCCCCAGCTGCAAGATGTAGCACATGCCCCATTGGCACAGCTTTGTCAGTGCTTGGAAGTTGGTTAGGGTTTGACTTAGCGGGTGTTGTAATGATTATTAAGACAACAGATGTGGATGCTTTGTATTGTTGTTCAGTCGCTAAGTCGTGTCCGACTCTTCGCGACCCCCTGGACCACAGCACGCCAGGCCTCCTTCTCCTCCACCAGCTTCCGGAGTTTGCCCACTTTCATGTTCATCGCTCCGGTGACACTCTCTAACCATCTCATCCTCTGGCGCCCCCTTCTCCTTTGGCCTTCCATCTTTCCCAGCATGAGGGGCTTTTCTAAAGAGTCCTCTCTTCTCATGAGGTGGCCAAAGTACTTGAGCTTCAGCTTCAGGATTTGTCCTTCCAGGGAGCAATCAGGCTTGACTTCCTGGAGGATTGACCGATTGGATCTCCTTGCAGTCCAGGGGACTGTCAAGAGTCTTCTCCAACACCATAATTCGAAAGCACCTATTCTTTGGATGCTTTGTATACCTGTGTCCAAAATGCTGGAGGGCCACCATCAATCAATATACTGTATGTAATATTGAGCTAGACCTGTGGTTCCCATACTGTGTGCCATGTTCCTAAAGGCATCACAGAATATTCACAGGTGCACTGAGGGAAGTCCCCACTGGCCCTTCCGATCGAATGGGTGCCCCATCTTGGATCACCCAAGAATTGCACAAGATCTTGCTAGTACTGTGCAAGAGCTAATGCGCTCCAAGACGGTGATGCCCAGGAAAGCCGGGGGAGGGGGAAAGGTCACCATGAAAGAAGGATGCTGTGAACATGGTAAGCTTAGAATCTGCTGAGCTAGACTGACCAGTGGTCTGATTCAATATCACACAGGTTCATTCATTCACACATGCTTTTCAACCCTGAACACCCCCTTTCTCAATGTCACACCCCCGTATCCTTTCAAATCCATCTTTACTTGGAAGTGAACCAAGGTTATATCGGACTTCATTTCACATCAGCACGCGCACAGAAAAACGGAAAGAGAAAAAAAGTTTAGAAGTTAATCTCAGGCACCAGTAACGTTTCCATGATGATATGAAACGCATCCTGTAATTAGAGATACTCTATTAATAATGTTACCAAAATACACTTCAAGACATCTAAAGAAATTTCAGAGTTGTTATTTCAGAGCCCCCCAAAGAGAAGAGAAAGCAGGCTGAATTTGCATTTTTTGTTCAGTCCGGAACGGTTTTGCCTCCAGCACAGCCAATTTTAAATTAATTAGGCAAAACCCCCTTTTTAATTAATGAGACATCCCATCAGAAAGAACTTGAAGCTGAGTTCACCTTGCAGAGGATAATATATAGGGCACTGCCTTTGGTTGAATCAGATCATTGGTCAACTTAGCTTATAATTGTTTACATTGACCACCAATAGTTCTCCAGGGTTTCAAATGGGGTGGGTCTTCCCTAGCCCTAACAGATGCTGCTGCAGGAGGGTCTGTGGAGGGTCCAACTCCACACCATTTGGATTGAGTGTATGAATATCAAAAAGACCGAACTCACAACAACTGCGAAGAATGAAAGCATCACAATAGTAATTGCTCCTCTTCCAAGAGGGTTGGCAGAAGTGAGTGGACATAGACAGGCAGTAGATACCTCCTTCCAATCCTGTGCCTGAGGCAACTGCCTCAGCTGGCCTCAGGGATAGGCCGGGCTTGCAATAACGTTAACAAAAAAGAGAGGTCAGGTTTGTTTTAAAGGACTAAACACTCTCAAAACAGGAAGCCAACAAACTGTTGACAGTTAGTGTTTCCGTTTCTCTCTCTTTTGGTCCTAGCGGAAAGGCTGTTTTCATCTCCCTTGCTTTGTTTACTCTAACAAGACATATTCAATTCTCTCTGCCACTCAAAAGAAAATACACAGCATTGTAATTACTCAAACCGTAATGGAGCAATTAGATTGTGAAGGTGTCTGGAATTAATACAGAGTTTCACTTGACTACGTGGGCTCTGCTCAAGGTTGCTGCCACATTGGACAAATTCCAGCCACTGCAGAAACATCTGGTGCTGGCTCAAACCAGGTTTCTCTCCCCTTTAAATTCAAAATATGTAATAGGAAGCAATCATCCAAAGTTTGGCAGAGTTTTTTTTTTTTAAACCACCTTGTCTTTTCCCTTCTGGCCATCAAGTAATATTAGGCATGATGAAAATGACAGGTTGCAGGAGGGAGAAAATATCGTTCGCAACCCGGTAGCAATCCCTTCAATCTCAATTCTTTGCATTTTTCACATTAAGTTAAGAGGTTGGAAGTGATCGAGATGGGATGCATTTTGCCTAATTTGCTGCAAAAGATGCTGGCATTCAGCTTCCAGTGAGACAAGGGGAAGTGAATGAAAAGAGGCCTTTCTCCAGTAGAATACTGTGTTAATGCGGCCAGCCAAAAAGCTTTTGTCCACAAGAAATGACAGATTTTGTCTGGCTGTTTCCTTTTCCCCCGGAACACCTCCTCAGCCGTGCCACATTTATGTGCAAGGCAGCAAGCTGGAGTGTGCCACTAAATCTTGCCAGCATGTGGGGGGAAAAAAATAATGCACAGCTTTGCAGACTAAGTGGACCTTGCCTGTTTCAGTACATTAACATAATAGGTTTTTGTACTGTAATTAAAAATGCCGACAACAGGATGGAAGGGAACAGGATGCTTGTACAACAGGGCGCCACGGAGGAGATGTGGGCATTCATTAAGTGCAGGAATATGCAAGCAGGACACACGATGCAGCCCTGACCTCAGTTAATCACACATCGGTTGCATCTAGGCTATATGTTGGCAATCTCCTCTATTTGAGGCTGCTTGGCAAAGCTTTTCAAGCTTGCATTTTGTTTTATTGTTTGCAAATACCACCTTTCCAAATAATGCCACTGAGTTACTGCGGGCGATTTTCAGAACATGCATGAAATACACACAAGGGGAAAATCGATTGGGTGAATTGGGACTATCCGCAGTGGCTAGGGACACAGCTCAGTGGTTTGACGGAGAAGGGAAAAGGGGAGCAAGAAGAAAAATATTGCGGGTATAAAAATGTTCTGAGAAAGGAAAGCCAGGTGCGGTTTCTCTTATCGCACTGAGAGAGAGAGAGGGGGGGGGAGGGAGGGAGATCGTGATGGTTGTGACAAATTAAGAGCGCAATCTAACCTGGAGTTTAGGCTGGCACAGTTAGGCTAGCAAAGTTTAGCCTGCACAAGAGATACTGAATAGTGTGTTTGGACGACTCTTGGAGTCAAGGAGGATGGTGCACATCTGTGTGCTGGCCTCTCTGACTCCAAGAGTGGTCCGAACATGCTTTAGGTAGCATCAATGTGACATAGGGCCTGGGATGGCACCCTCATATATAAATATATGTCTTCTATATTTATACCAGGAGCCCTCTGGGTCTACCTTGTAGGGTGTGCAATCCAACCCTCTGCAGGGTGAGAATGTCCTCTTCACCTTCGCTGCAGAAGGTGCACTGGTGAAGCCTCCAGCAGAAGTTGTCCAGTTCCCAATAATAAGTATCATAATCAGTGCCTATGCCTCTGTTGCCTAGCAGATATGAAGCATGTGTACATAGTACTGGGTGCATGTATGGAGAGTGTGACCGAGGCAAGTCTCGCATTGCTTTGCTTGGGTTGATGCAAGGCGGCATCAGGTCCTCCATGTTCAAGACCATTGGAGCAACTCTCTCCTTCCCTTGCTGGATTGTGAGAATACGTGTTTTGGACAGTTCAACAACAAGCTTGCAGGCATCAGTATATAGGACACTGCCATGCAGTCCATCAGACTGTTGGTCCGTCGAGACCAGCATTGCGTTCTCTGACAAACTGGAGATGCCACGGACCCAGCCTGGGACCTTTTCATGCCAGCCATGGGCAAACCAGCACTGAACTGAGAGCTCTTCCTTCTTTCCTTGGGTCCGCCTTCCTATTCTCAAACAGAACCAACCTGGGGAAATGCATCTTAGATGATCACAAGACTAACATCAGAAAGAACCTCCTGGTTCTTTAGAGCTAAACTCCTTTACCGGGTGTTCAGCAAAGCTGAGGCAATTCCAGGATTTGTTGGTCTATCAGCAGCATCCAATCAAAACCTTTTTTTTCAGCAATTTTGACTGATGTGAGTTCACGGAGGTACAAATCCCCAAATTCCAGGTTGAAATGAACTATGGAAATCAAAGGAGAAGGGAGTTAAAGCTCTCAGGTTGTAGCTGGTGGATACAGCATCACAGGTTTGATCAATATATGATTAGGCCAGTCTTAGGGACGTGGTGGTGCAGCGGGTTAATTCGCTGTTGCTGGGCTTTCCAACCAGAAGGTTGGGAGTTCAAGACCGCGCGGCGGAGGGAGCTCCCGTGGCTTGTCCCAGCTCCTGCCAACCTAGCAGTTCGAAAGCACCTAAAATGCAAGTAGATAAATAGGGACCACTTCGGAGGGAAGGGAATGGCGTTCCGTGTGCTATGGTGTAGAGTCATGCCAGCCACATGACCATGGAAGCTTGTCCTCGGACAAAACGCCGGCTCTACAGGCTTAGAAACGGAGATGAGCAGCGCCCCCTACAGTCAGTCATGACCAGACCATTCGGTCGTGGGGAAACCTTTACCTTTTAAGCAGTGGTGTCATCCAAATGATTTAGGAACAGGTACTCACTTTTGATTGGCATTTGTTGGGCTCCGCCCACTGGAAGTGACATCATAAGCCAGAAGTGATGTCGTGGCAGGAAGTGAGGTCATAGCCAGAAGTGATGTCATGACAGGAAAGTGAGGTCATAGCCGGAAGTGAGGTCATGATTGTTGCCATGGATGTGATCATGTTTGTAATAACTTCAGCTGGTGGTTAGTGTTGATTTAACTTCTATTGCTTTGCTTTCTAGAGATGTGTATATACATAAGCTGCTCAAAACAATAAAGGGAACACTTACACAGCACATCCGAGATCTGAGTGAACAAAATATTCCTATTAAATACTTTGTTCCTGACATAGTTGAATGTGCTGACAACAAAATCACACAACAATCATCAATGGAAATCACGTTTATTAACCCATGGAGGTCTGGGCTTGGTGTCATACTCAAAATTGAAGTGGAAAAACACACTACAGGCTGATCCAACTTCGATGTAATGTCCATAAAGCAAGTCAAAACGAGGCTCAGTAGTGTGTGTGGCCTCCACGTGCCTGTATGACCTCCCTATAATGCCTGGGCATGCTCCTGATGAGGTGGCGGATAGTCTCCTGAGGGATCGCCTCCCAGACCTGGACTAAAGCATCCGCCAACTCCTGGACAGTCTGTGGTGCAACGTGGCGCTGGTGGATGGAGCGAGACATGATGCCCCAGATGTGCTCCATTGGATTCAGGTCTGGGGAACGGGCAGACCAGTCCATAGCATCAATGCCTTCATCTTGCAGGAACTGCTGACACACTCTAGCCACATGAGGTCTAGCATTGTCTTGCATTAGGAGGAACCCAGGGCCAACCGCGCCAGCATAGGGTCTCACAAGGGGTCTGAGGATCTCCTCTCGGTTCCTAATGGCAGTCAGGCTACCTCTGGTGAGCACATGGAGGGCTGTGCAGCCCCCCAAAGAAATGCCACCCCACACCATTACTGACCCACTGCCAAACCGGTCATGCTGGAGGATGTTGCAGGCAGCAGAACGTTCTCCCTGGCGTCTCCAGACTCTGTCACGTCTGTCACATGTGCTCAGTGTGAACCTGCTTTCATCTGTGAAGAGCACAGGGCGCCAGTGGCGAGGTTGCCAATCTTGGTGTTCTCTGGCAAATGCCAAACATCCTGCATGGTGTCGGGCTGTCAGCACAACCCCACCTGTGGACGTCGGGCCCTCATACCACCCTCATGGAGTCTGTTTCTGACCGTTTGAGCAGACACATGCACATTTGTGGCCTGCTGGAGGTCATTTTGCAGGGCTCTGGCAGTGCTCCTCCTGCTCCTCCTGGCACGAAGGCGGAGATAGCGGTCCTGATGCTGGGTTGTTGCCCTCCTACGGCCTCCTCCACGTCTCCTGGTGTACTGGCCTGTCTCCTGGTAGCGCCTCCATGCTCTGGACACCACACTGACAGACACAGCAAACCTTCTTGCCACAGCTCGCATTGATGTGCCATCCTGGATGAGCTGCACTACCTGAGCCACTTGTGTGGGTTGCAGACTCCGCCTCATGCTGCCACTAGAGTGACAGCACCGCCAGCATTCAAAGGTCACCCAAACTTCAGCCAGAACACAGAGGGACTGTGAAGTGGTCTGTGGTCACCACCTGCAGAACCATTCCTTTATTGGTGGTGTCTTGTTACTTGCCTATGATTTCTACCTGTTGTCTACTCCATTTGTGCAACAGCATGTGAACTTGATTGTCAATCGGTGTGGACAGTTTGATTTCACAGAAGTGTGATTGACTTGGAATGACATTGTGTTGTTTAAGTGTTCCCTTTATTGTTTTGAGCAGTGTATTTTGCTTCAGTTGTTCCCTGGTTAAATAGCAGGCTAGAATGTACTAGATTGTGAGCTCTTTTGGGACAGGGAGCCATTTAACTTTAATGTTAAATGCAAGGAGCTGGCAAGGAGCAGGAGGGGGAACAGGTGACCAAAAAAAGACCGCATGGGGGCTGGGGTTGGAGGGAGGCTGCAGGAGGAACCGGGATGCTGGATCTGCGCGGCTGGAGGGAGCGGGAGCCCCAGGTAGCCTACCTTCTCACGCTTGCTGCCTTATTCCCATGTCTCCCTTGCTGCTGCTGCTGCCGCTGCTGCTGCCGCTGCCGCCACTGCTGCCGCCGCCACCACGCTGCCTGCCTGCCTCCTCACAGAAAGCGCAGGCAACGGTTGCGGGCGTGCAGTACGCATGTGCAGCTGCTGAGCCAACCAGCCAACGGGGCCAGCTTTGAGTGGGCAGGGCCAGCTCAACTTCTCGGAACCGGTACTCGCGTAGTGGTGCGTAGTGGGTGCATGATGACATCACTGCTTTTAGGCCAGTCTTAGAGTAACAGATTGTTGCATGAACTATTCCCTGATTATGTGAATACTTTGCCCATTGAGCCCACGCAACTGGTCAGGTTATTATTTTCTCCTCCAATGCAACAGTCCACTCGTTCAAGCCACATGACTCATCATACTGGAGAGCTTTAAAAGGCTTAACTGCATGAGCAAGTGCAATATCTGGGCACAGAACTGGACTGCAATTCTTCCCTATTCCAATATTTATCACGTTACTCTGCACAATCTACTTCAGTCTTCCTTATCCATTTCATGTACTTTCTGTTGCTGTTTGTATGCCTTTTGCCATTTCCGTTTCTTAATATTTCAAATGGCTCCACAAATGGTGTGTGAGCCGTTGTCAGCGTCTCTACCAATGATTTTGCTTTTAATAACGGGCTTTTAAAGAGGAGCTGGTGCCACACTGGTTCTATGGGGGTGGTGGAGGTGGGGAAACAAACAAAAAAAATCCCTTAAAACCTTTTATCACTTCCTTCCCGTTTTAAACTTGGCTCAGCCTGTCTCAAGTAAAGTGTTCCCTTAACTTAGTCTGCATTATATTCACAGCTTCTGCTCTGAGCAAGCAACAAACTAATGAAGGACACACACTGATAAGTACAAGAGACAGAGACTCACAGACGATAAATGGGACGGTGAAGCAAGCCGTGCTTTTTATCCCAGTTGCTTTTATATCGAGCTAGAATGCACATGTCAATTTCAAATGAAATTGACAGTCGCCGATGCCTCCTGAACTTGCTCAGATGACAGGGCCGCAGCGGTGGTGGATGAAACACAAAACAGCAAATACGTCCATGCGCACAAACCGATCCTACAAGCAGCTGGAAGAGGCATGCACAAGCATGTGCACCAAAGCCCTGTGTGGGACCCCAAGATCCCTTAGGCCAGTGGGTCCCAAACTGTGGGTTGAGACCAGTGATGTCATGTAGCCCGGACGCTCCGGAATGCAGTTCCGGTTGTTCCGTGAAGGGCTGCCATGCGCCCCTGCAATATGCAAATGGGGCTGGCCACCTAGCGTTCTGGTTGTTAGCGCAGGTCGATTCCACCACTGGTCGAGACCCACCAGTGGGTCATGAGCCAATGTCAGGTGGGTCGCGAAGCACCAAGAGCAGCCATATTGAAAACATGGGAAGATGGAAAGGGGCAGAGCTGTGTGGTTGATTTGCTCGTGTCAAGGTTGTAAATAGGCTTTTTTCCCCCCCCCTTTCTGATTCACTTTGCTATTGGCAATTGCTGAGAAATAACCCAACTTATCGCTGCATTCTCAGGAAAGCAGCAGGCTCTGGCCTCACACTGATGGCATGTCCAGTCATTACATCACTTCCGGTGGGTCCCAGACAGATGGTTTTTCTAAAAAGTGGTTGTTGTTGTTCAGTCGCTAAGTCGTGCCCGACTCTTCGCAACCCCATGGACCACAGCACGCCAGGCCTCCCTGTCCTCCACTAGCTTCTGGAGTTCGCCCAATTTCATGTTCATCGCTTCAGTGACACTATCTAACCATCTCATCCTCTGCCGCCCCCTTCTCCTTTTGCCTTCCATCTTGCCCAGCATGAGGGTCTTTTCTAAAGAGTCCTCTCTTCTCATGAGGTGGCCAAAGTCTTGGAGCTTCAGCTTCAGGATTTGTCCTTCCAGGGAGCAATCAGGCTTGACTTCCTGGAGGGTTGACCGATTGGATCTCCTTGCAGTCCAGGGGACTCTCAAAAGTCTTCTCCAGCACCATAATTCGAAAAAGTGGGCCCCAGTGCTAAAAAGTTTGAGAACCACTGGCCTAGACATATCTCTCGCAGTTCGTCTAAGTTCCTCTTAAGTGAAATTGTCCCACTGAAGTCCATTTTGTGCAGCTGAACCAACCAAGTTGTTTTCCTTCTTCTCCAGGAATCTTGTTTCTGCTTTTGAGACCACCCTTTCTTCCTACCCCCGAATGGCGTATCTCCAACTGAGGAAGACATGGGCCACCTGGCAGATCGTGTAACACCCAGAAAAATAAGTGTGAATCATGTTCGCAGCCTAGTTGCTTTCTACAGATGCACTTCTGTGGGTTTTTTTTTTCTCAGCACATATTTGTTTACAGCATATTAATAGATTAATTGCAAATAGAAGTGTGCCCTAATTACTATTGATGATCAGTTCATTTAGGTTGTTTTAAATTTCACCATTTGCCAGAATGGGAGCTCTCCGTATAATTTATCACACTGTACAGAAACATATGCAGAGAGAGAGAGAGAGAGAGAGAGAGAGAGAGAGAGGGAGAGAGAGAGAGAGAGAGAGAGAGAGAGAGAGAG
>JAJKFI010000023.1:7265104-7280841 GCA_029204185.1 Lerista edwardsae | reverse complement strand
TCTCTCTCTCTCTCTCTCTCTCTCTCTCTCTCTCTCTCTCTCTCTCTGTGTGTGTGTGTGTGTGTGTGTGTGTGTGTCACAAAAGCAGTTTTCCTCTTGCATGACAGGTCCACATCATGATCCCAATGAATGAATGAATGAATGAATGAATGAATGAATGAATGAATGAATGAGTATGCCAAATTTACAGCAGGATTTCCCAAGTCTGCAGTATCCCTGATAGCAGCCTGCCCACTCTTTTTAAGCAAGTCATGAAACCAGCCTTCAAGGCATTACTTAAAAAAAAGAAATGCACATATTTTTTGGGTTCAATCCTAACCTGGAGTAAGGCTGGCACAGTTAGACCAGCAAAGTTTGGCCAGCACAAGAGCCACCATCAAGTATGTTTGGACCACTTTCGGAGTCAAAGAGGCCAACACACAGTGGTGCACCACCCTCCCTGACTCCTAGAGTGGTCCAAACATGCTTGATGGTAGCCCTTGTGCCGGCCAAACTTTGCTGGCCTACCTCATTGCCGATGAATTTGGCAGATACCACACCCCTCAGAGTTCTCGTGCAATGTGTTCCAGCAAGGATAGGTGTTATTTTGGAGCTGAAAGAACGTTACGTAGATCAGCAGAACTTGCACCATAAAACTGAAACTTTTCGATATCAACTAATATTGATTTAGGAGCAAAAAGCATCAAGCATTTTCAAGTCACTGCAAAGCAGTCCAGGAGGCTTTCGGTATACCTACAAGACTAGAATAAAATATTGGCCGACATCTAGTCAATAGGACATGGCACATGCTTGATGTATGGGACTTGTCTGGGTAGGGTTTTAAAGTGAAATTATCGAGGCAAGACTTCTGCCAAATCGTTAGGTGGAATAGAGGGCATGAAATGAGCAAAATGAGCGAATAGCGAAGCAAGCCTATGAAGCTGCTTGTGCAAGGGGATGAGACCTCTCTATTTCCTGGTCCAGAAGTAGGGTAGAGACGAGATCCATCTTTTCACAGTCGCACCACCATAACTGCAAGATCTAGCTATACCTAGCATTTTACAACTGGCTACAAAGAGGTCCTGACCCAGAGCGCAGTCCTAAACTGAAGTAGACCGGCATAAGCTAAACATCATAAAGCATTTTTGCACTACTCTCTGAGTCTGGGAGGATGGCTCACACCTGTGTGCTGGTTCCTCTGACTCCGACAGTGGTCCAAACTAACCGTATTTCCCCAAGTATAAGACTCACCTTTTTTCCCAAAAAACCGGGAGCTAAAAATTGGGTGCGTCTTATTCAAGGGGTGTGCCGGGCAGCGCTGCATTCTCCGTGCTCCCGCTTGCCTTAAAGAGCCAGTGGGAGCGCGGAGAAGGGAAGGCAGCGCTCCCGCCGGCTCTTTAAGGCAAGCGGGAGCATGGAGAACGCAGCGTGCTCCCGCTTGCCTTAAAGAGCAGCCGGCCCCAAAAATGTATTTTTCAAATTTCTGGCCCCAAAATTAAGGTGCGTCTTATACTTTGGTGCTCCTTATACTTGGGGAAATACGGTACTTTACGGTGGGCCTTGTGCTGGCCAGACTTTGCTGGCTTAACTTGTGCTGGCCTCACTCAGTTTAGGATTGCGCCCCCAATGTGCTCACAGTCTAGAAATAGATACAAGGGGGATGACGATGGGAAGCAATGGCATAGCTACGGCATTTGGCATCCAAGGAGCACAAAATATCTAAAACTATTTTCTACCAATGCTAGAGCAACATTGGTAGAAATGCCATCTCCTGTGCATCATTGGTAGAAAATTTAACATCCACCCTCCGAACCCAACCTGAGCATTGCTCCTGTTAGGTCCAGAAGGCTTTTGGAGGCAAAAGTGGAAGCTGTGTTTGTAATGCCTTAAAACCACAATCAAGAACATGGTCCCTTGCAGACGGTTTAGGAAAATCAGGTGATTAATCAAAACATACACTGAAATTCCGATCAAACATAAAATGGGTCTGAAACTAGAACTGATTGTATTACCCCCTTCCGTACATTTTCCATTAAAAAAAAACTTACAGACTGATCCTCTGTATGTTTACTCAGAAGAAACTTCAATGAATTCAATAGGACTTACTCTCAGGTAAGTGGGTTGAGAATTGTAGCCTTAGATCTGCCCGGCAAATGCAGCTAAATACGGTGGTAGAATCATCAAACATTCTAGACTTCCTTTCTCGTTTGAAGGAATCCCAAAATCCCTCTCTCTGTTTGCATCACACACCTTCACCCATCATTTAGACCTCAGCAAGGTGGAAAATCGGGGCACTAACCGGCAATGGGGAATTATACCGACCCGGGTTGATGCCAGGAAAAGTAAACACAGGAAGACGAGATGATGTAAATGCTGTCTTCATATTGATTACTGTGGCACTGGATTACTTTTCAGATAACAGAATCTCAAAGCTCTTCCCTTGGAATGTGCTGAGTTCAGCATATATGCAAACAAATTACCATTTCCTGATTATGTTTGTAGATGGAGTATGTTCAGTGTTAATGTTTTGATAGGGGAGATAAGCAGGGATCAAGAACTTGCATTATCTTGAAGTAATCCTTAAAATACGATAAGTATCTAAGACAGCTGAAGGGGCTGTCACATGGAAGAGGGCAAAGATTTGTTCTCTGCTGCTTCCGAGAGCAGAGAAAGATCTCAAGGGCTTAAGCTTCAGGAGGGGAGATTTCAGTTGAAGACCAGCAAAATTTTCTGAAGGGTACGAATGACGATGGAACTGGTTATCAAAGGAAGTGATGCGTTTCCCCCACACTGGAGGTCTTCAAGCGAAGGCTTGACAGGCAGCTTTTGGAGATGCTCAAGAGAGGGCTTTCCTGCTTCAAGCAGGAGATTGGGCTAGATGTCCTTGCAAACCATAGAGATAGAATTCACTAGAGACGGCATGACGTCACCATCTTGAAGCCACCTGGGGTAGACAAAAATGGCTGACTCAGATCATCGCCGTGAGGGAGGGTTGCCGCAAATTCTCAAATAAAAATCTCCCTCACGTGTTTAAAAGTTAATCTGAACCTTTTAATCATGCCTGCGTGTTCTGCATACGGGTAATAAGGTTACAAATAATGTTTCCACACGAAACATTATCGCATCACATGTTTTTATTTTCGTAAGTTTTTATTTTTATTCAGTCCGAAACAGTACGAGCAGGGGAATCTTTTTGCAAGGGAGCTGCCCGGGGAATTGTAGTACTATTTAATAAGCATGGAGTATACTAATTCACGGCAATCCTCCCTCACGGCGATGATCTGAGTCAGCCATTTTTGTCTACTCCAGGTGGCTTCACTCGGCTCCTATTAAATCAACGGGCATGCCGTCTCCAGTCAATCTAAGCTTCTTGTTGCAAACCCTTTCCAACCCAATTATCACGCTGCTCAACAGCCACAAAATTGTTCTTGTGTTTTGAAAGTTAGACTTATCCTTGGATATATTTGGAGCACACTTTCCAAAAAATGGCAATTGGTTTTGCCCTATCAGCTCTAGTTGACTGATCGATTCCCACCTCAGAAACCGATGCACAGATGACCAGTTGAATCAGCATATAAAGTGCATGTGGCTAGAGGGAAGTTCTTTTCCCTCTCTCACAATGCCAGAACCAGGGGACATCCACTAAAATTAAGGGTTGGAACAGATAAAAGAAATAACTTTTTTTACACAGCGGGTAATTAATCTGTGGAACTCCTTGCCACAGGAGGTGGTGATGGCATCTGGCCAATGATGTCATTCAGGGGGATCGGACCAGAACGGGCATTCCGGATCCTAACGGGCTCTGTGGTTGGTTCCTGGTTCCCGACAAGTGCCAATCAAAAGTGAGTTCCTGTTCCTAAATCATTTGAATGACACCACTGCATCTGGCCTTGATGCTTTTAAAAGGGGACTGGACAGATTTCTGGAGGAAAAGTCCATCACAGGCTATAAGCCATGATGGTTAGTGCAACCTCCTTATTTTAGAGGCAGGCTACCTTGTAGTGCCGAATGCAGGGGAGTGGCAATGAGATGCATGTATCTGGTTGTCTCGTGTGTTCCCTGAGGCACCTGGTGGGCCCCTGTGAGATACAGGAAGCTGGATTAGATGGGCCCTTGGCCTGATCCAGTGGGGCTCTTCTTATGTTCTTATGAATGTGCAAAACTTGAGCTAATAGGGCCACACTAATGCCATTTTTGAAATCAGCGCTCCAAATATATGCAGGAATAAGTCTAACTTTTAAGGCACCAAAATACGTGTGGTGCTGTGGCATTATTCCCCAACTGTGACATCTACTGAGTGGATCATCACGCCATCAGCCAACACATTACACCGGCTTTGTGCTTCAACAAGGAACCAAAGTCCCACTCATCTGTCAACTACACCATATTATTCCTCTTCTGATAAGAAAGCAGAAGTATCTGTGCCAGGAAGATGATCAACAGAAAAGTACCAGGCAATTGAAACCTCTCAACCAGACATCAGCTGATATAACCCTGGTATTTTTGGTGGTGACATTTAGATTCCACCAGCTGTGGAACTGATTGTGAAATATGTTTACAGTCTTTGTGCAATAAACGGTGTTATTACTTTTACTGTGGGCAGAAGGAAGCTTTAAATCTTGTGTTCTGGAGTGCTGCGCTCCCTCTTAAAAAGCAGTGAAGGTTTGGAAGGGGGGAAGCGAGGAAATGGAAAGAAAAAAAAGAAGTGTCTTTTAGAAAGGCAGTTTACGATATTGCTTCTTTCATGCCATTGTGGCTCATATATTTTAAATAAGTGTAACCTTTTTATACCGAAATGAAGTGATGGTATAACGGAAGTACTGTTTTTGTAAAAGGAGAAGAGGGTTTTATGTACTGAAAGACCGAAATGCACACAGTGGAGGACCAGCTAATGCAGACGGTATGGCTGAGAGCAATCTGTTTCTGTGCTACGTTCCTGGTATTGTTGAAAGCGTTGTGTGCCCCTATCATAGACCTCTGGACCTTCAGGAGAGATAAGAGGCTGAGCCTCTGACCCACCAAACCAAGTGAAATCTAGGAATGACAAAAAAGTACGTTCTTTGCATCAAGGTCATTCCAGTCATCAGCCCAACTGAGGAAAGAGCCTCAAGATAAAGGTTCGTGGAGAGTTGTTGTTCAGTCGCTAAGTCATGTCCGACTCTTCGCGACCCCCTGGACCACAGCACGCCAGGCCTCCCTGTCCCCCACTAGCTTCCGGAGTTCACCCACTTTCATGTTCATCGCTTCACTGACACTCTCTAACCATCTCATCCTCTGCCGCCCCCGTCTCCTTTTGCCTTCCATCTTGCCCAGCATGAGGGTCTTTTCTAAAGAGTCCTCTCTTCTCATGAGGTGGCCAAAGTATTGGAGCTTCAGTTTCAGGATTTGTCCTTCCAGGCAGCAATCAGGCTTGACTTCCTGGAGGATGGCCCGATTGGATCTCCTTGCAGTCCAGGGGACTCTCAAGAGTCTTCTCCAGCACCATCATTCGAAAGCATCTATTCTTCGGCGCTCTGCCTTTCTTATGGTCCAGCTCTCACAGCTTGTGGCGAGTGCCCATCTCCAATGAGTGATGAAAAGAGACTCATTAACTGGACCACACAGTGTGTGACCTTCTGGTCAGCAAACTATTCAAATGCTAGTTGAAAGTCAATGGTGGACATTATTTTGAAAAAAAATATCACTGGTATATACAGGTGTTTTTTTTCTTTGTTGCTGGGTTAATGACGGCTGACATGCTAGAAATGCAACAGTCTTCTAGCCACCCACTCAGCTTAACTGCAGATGGATTAGTCCATAAATCAATTGTTCAAAGCACCACATGATCCCCAAAGAAGAGCCCTCTGAGACCTTGTAAATAAATAAAGCGCTGCATGATCTGCTCATTATAATTATTATGGTCAAATTACTATTGTCGAATTATTCTTCACTGCACTGTCTAGAGACAAGGTTGCAGATGGCTTACTACATCTAAGACATATTGAGATTTTTTTTCCCCTCTTATACCACAGTGGATATAACTAGCAATTCACTTTTGGCATTGACTTACCATATGTGAACATTGCTTCTTAAGATGTATTGGAGCAAAACTCACAGGAAGTCTTTCAATGTCCCCTTGACGGAGAATAAAGCAAGTTGAGATGAATCCCATTGGATCAGACCACAATCTATTCCAGCATGATCATAGCATTTAATTAGAAATTCTTGAGCTTTTACATGAGTCCCAAGCCAAGGTTCACAAAAGTTTGAGCCTTGATCGTCAGATAAATGCCTTGCAAATGGTCAAATGTGTCCAAGCAAGGTCAAATCTTGCTCAATGAAGGCAAAACGCTCTTTGTAAGTACTAAAAATCTGAAGCGTTAGTACAGGACGGGGGAAAATCTGGCTTGGTAGCAGTGCATGTCAAAGAGGTACAGATAACTTAGTGGACCACAAGCTGAACATGAGCCAGCACTGTGATGCAGCTACAAAAAAAAATGCAAAGGCAATGCTGGTCTGTATTAACAGAGGTATAGCGTCCGGAATAGTTCAACTATGTTCCACACTAGAGAGACCTCACTTGAAATACTGTGTCCAGTTTAGGGCTTGCCGTTTTAAGAGGGACATTGATAAGTTAGGTTCAGAGAGGAGCGACAAGGATAATGATTCTGGAAACCAAGCCCAATACAGAGAGGTGAGAGAAAATATTGATAATGGAATAAAAACACACAAGACAATTTTCTGCACTTCTCTGCCAACAGTGCTGGGCCAGAGTGAGGATCGTACATCAGCCCAGTGCATTAATAGGATTGAGCCCTAAGGCATTTTCCTATATACCTAACTACCTATTAGCATTTATTCCCCCTCGAATCCAGGCATTTAGCTGTGTTTAGCATTCCACAGCTCCCTTGACTTAGATGTATGATAATGGTTTTTTGTTTTGGCAAAGTTGAGTACCGCCCTCAGTCCTTTATTTTCCATTTTAATGGGTGGTTGTTGTTTTTTGTTATTCGTCCTCACAGGAAAATGTGTCAATATGGAAATTTGTGAAAACCGGGCAGTGTTGGAAAAGGAGAAAAAAATTGAGCGTGTTTTTTTTTTAATTCCCTCCTTGGGTGATTAAATTCTCCCTGACGTTATCACAGGACAACCTGTTGGGATGATTTGTAAGTCTTTTAAGATTTCATAAATAGCTTTTTCTCTTCATTCCACATGAAGAGGAAGCAAAATGTTATTTATTGTACCTTCCCATCACAGAAGCATGACATTTTTCAAAGGTCTATTTTAAGTTGGGATCAAATCTCTCAATACCAAAAGTACTGGAGACAGAAACCGATGTCGCATTCCTGTACATCTAGGCCTTTTTTGTGTGCATGTAACCTCACACATTATTCTGTGGAGGAACATCCTTTAATCTTTACAAAGGAAGTGTTTTCCAATTTATTGCGATGCAGTGCAAAGTCGGGGTGGGAAGGGGAAAACAACCGTGATTTTGTTAAATTGTGTAGAAACATTCACAAATGCCAGGAAAAAACAAATCTACAATATGCAGTGTTAGCTCGGCAAACTGACTGCAAACTGGGTCTTTTTAATACTTAGTCTATATACCATGTTATTTATTCTTTTAAAAATGACATATTTGTTTTTGTTTTCTTAGTAGAACATAAGGCAAATTATATTAATTAGGCTATTTACATGATTCCCTAACTTCGAGCAGAGAAACTTGCCTTCAGCTAGCAAATAATTGGAATTACAATTGCTAGAGATATCACAAGTTTGTTAATTATATCAGGCTCCATCAAGCTCAGAGGCTAAGCTAAATGATTTGCTTCCTCCTTTTCCTCCTTTTTTCCTTTCCATTGAGCAGTTATACGATTACACACACAGTTTCATGGGTGAGTTTAGTGTCATGGTTCCATGCCTTTGGGAAATAAAATGGGTGGAGTCCCATCCTGAGGTTTTCAAGGTCTAAACAGTGTCTACTTAGGCCAGCCTCACAGCATAGAAATAAAGACTTGAAAAGGAATCCACAGCAAAATACTAGTGCTGAGGTTGGATTTTTGCTGGTCTGAGAGATGGCTTTCTACATGTTTAGCTCATTACGATCATAGTTGACCACCTTCCTGGCTCAAGACAGGATATAGTAAACCACAGCCTTGATACAAATAAAATTCACACCTCCGATTACAGGTGTTGGCACAACATTTTGGAGTGAAAGGAAATGCGATGGAATTCTGAGTGTAATGTTATCGAATGTAAGCAGTGATGTCATGCAGGGGGAACGCGGGGGAACTCAGTTCCACTAGTTAAAATTAGGGCTGACTCCGCCCACTTCACTCTCCCTCCTCCCCCCTCCCAATTCCTCTGCAAAGAGCTTTTCTTCTTGGTTGGCCGGCACTCAGAGGGTTAAAGGGAGCGACTCCGGATTCCTAGGGGGGCGAAGGCAGTGATGTCATTCAGGGGGAACAGACCAGAATGGGCGTTCCGGATCCTAACGAGGTGCCCTGGGTTCTGGGTTCCCGACAAGTGCCAATCAAAAGTGAGTTCCTGTTCCTAAATCATTTGAATGACACCACTGAATGTAAGGTTATATACAACACAGGGAGGTCTTGCAGCTGCCATTCCATAGGTTCTTTGCTCTCTGCAAAACCACAGCTTTCAAAAGGAACTCCTCTCCTGATTTTCACTGCAGTGCCACCCTTACAAATGGCCAGAGGCTGGTACTGCAGCTTTCAGACCCTTGCAAATAAAGTGACCAAGGACCCTAGGACCCTATCAAGTTACTGACTCTGACCTGATTTCTCAGCCTGAAGATTCATTAATCAGGTGTAGGCTGGGCTGTTCGTCGGCTCCCTGATTGGTTCCTAGCTGTGCAGAGCTGCCTTCCTCTCTGCTGCACCATCTGGCTGCCTCCAGGCCACCAGACCTGACAGCTCTGTAGTGAACTGATATGGGAAATCTTACGCTGTAAGCCAGAATGCAATAAGACATTCGAGGGAGCCAATTCAAATCAGCTATCAAGTTGATGGGTGAACTTGCAGCGTGAGTCCCCGTTCACCTCCTGTAGAAGTCAAAGGCAAAACTCACCTGGATTTCAGCCTAGATGTCACTCATGGTTCAGAGCCAAGCTGGGCTCAGTCACTCGAAAGGCTGACTCAGAGAGGGGTAGGAAATAAAACACACAGCAGTCCCTCTAGTCCCCTTTACGCTTTGACCAGACACAGGTGGCCACCTGCTTCAATATACAGGGTTTTGAGTTTCATGCAGAGGTAGCTTCAGGGACTGACAAAATCAGGCACCAGCCGAAGTACCACATCCCATATTGGACCAATCTGATCAGGTCAAATCCTGCTCCTCTGCTTTGGCAGTTGCCATGGCAATGGCAGTGCCCAGTCTGGCACGATGGGGGCAGTGTAAGACCGCCTAGGTCCTAGGTCTGCCGTCAACTGGGCTTCTTGGAACACTGGCAATGGTTCCATGCTGTAGAAAAGGACGACAGTAAGCGGAATATGAAACGCCAGGAAGGTTTCATTGAGCGCGACGCCAGGTAAACACATGGCGTTTAAATAACACCATCAATTAGAGATAGCAAGAGGAAGAGGAGTCAGTATGGATGATGCTTCCCTCGCTTAGCAATGCACAACAGGATTACCGCATGGAACTTAAGTCTGATAGATAGATAGATAGATAGATAGATAGATAGATAGATAGATAGATAGATAGATAGATAGATAGATACAGAGATACAGAGATACAGAGATAGATACAGAGATAGATAGATACAGAGATAGATACAGAGATAGAGATAGAGATAGATAGAGATAGATATTGATCGATTGATCGATAGATCGATAGATCGATAGATACACAAACACACTTATTTACTTATTTTTTTTCCCAATCAGGAAACCAAGGCTGAGAAATGACATACTTGTTCAGCCACCCACATATTTTATTCTCATTAAGGGACATAAGCCGTATTCCAGGCATGAATCCTGCTGGAATGAGCTCTTCCTGGAAGGGAGCAAGTTCCTTTATCACGGGGAGGAAAATCCATGTTCTTTCTACCTTAATTTGCACACACTAACGACCAAGTATCTAAGCAATGTGCCAGCTTTCTTGCGGCTGCAGTTAAAATCCGAAAAGTACTAGTGGCTCAAGAAAAAGAGTACTAAGACAACGAGTTCAGGATATTATCTGATGATGTTCTGTTATTTCTATGCATGCTCAACTTTTAACAATTCTATATGCTTAGGAGTGCCTTAGTATTGAGTTATGATGTTACTTTTTTCTTATAACGTAATATGTCTACCTTTTTTACACTGTACTCCTTGGTTATATGTTTTTATATCCAAGGTTTTGTTTTAAATGTTTGTTATTTCTGGTCTTTGACCGTTTAATAAAGAACTGAACTGAATTTGCACACACAGAGGAGGGTGTTTTTTTGGATGGCGGTGGTGGAGGAAGGGAATCAACCACCAACGTTTTCCGGTTGTAACGCTTTCATCAGAAACCATAAAGGCCTGGATAGGGGGGTTGTTGCTGGTTGTGATAATTAAAATCTAAAGGAAACAGAATTCCTCACTATAGGACCCCAGCCATTTAAAATCTGGCACAACTGCAGAAAATTAAATTTCAGAACACTAGAAAGCTACTGTATTCCGACACTGCATTCGTTTTTTCTATTAGAAGTAGCATTTTGAGCATGCCTCGAGCATTGCTCATTAAAAATAATAATGATAAAATGGTGTCGAATCATGGAGTTGTCATTGAAATCAAATGCATGGAGGCTGCCATGTTGTTACTATAATGTACGGAGACCACCATGTTTCTGCCCATAGAAACCAAATGTATAGAGGCCACCATGAGTCTTGCACCAAGTTCCTGACCTCCGTGAAAGGCAGCCGGGCCTTACACAGAGGCCCTTGCATCTGCACCAGCTAAATAGCAGCTAAATAGCTGGTAAAGGTTTCCCCACAACCGAATGGTCTAGTCGTGACCGACTGTAGGGGGCGGTGCTCATCTCTGTTTCTAAGCCGAAGAGCCGGCGTTTGTCCGAGGACAAGCTTCCGTGGTCATGTGGCCGGCGTGACTATACGTCGTGGCGCACGGAACGCCGTTCCCTTCCCACCGAAGTGGTCCCTATTTATCTATTCACATTTTACATGCTTTCGAACTGCTAGGTTGGCAGGAGCTGGGACAAGCAACGGGAGCTCACTCTGTCACATAGTCTCAAACTGCCAACCTTCTGGTCAGCAAGTTCAGCAACAGCGGTTTAACCTGCAGAGCCACCATGTCCCCAAAAAGCTGGTACATAAGTGAATAGACTGCTCACCTGTCCTGTGACCTTACCACAGGGAAAGGAGATGAATGTTCCCTTTCCCTGTGGAGCCTCTTGAGGTTACCTGGCTACTGTGAGATTCAGCGGTAGCTGCCTGGCTACCACTGCAATCTTGGGTGGTCAGGAAGCTCTAGATTGGGCTGCCCCTCTCCCCCTGCTAAATCAAAGAGGAACATTATCAAGCGCCTCTTGCCCAGCTAGCCAGGGTTTTATTGAATTTTTATATAATATTTATTACATTTATATTATGATGTGCTCCTAATTTGCACCCTTGCAAAAGAAAAGACAAAAGAAAAGAGCACGAAACCGACCAACTCTAGGTCAGAGAAACTTCCATTTATGAGAAAATGAATTAAACCAATATATTTAAAAAATTAATCAGTCCTCAGGCTGGTGTAGCAGCAGTGCTTTGATAAGACAGGGATTCGGGTTTTTTAAGTGACTGATCTTCCATGGTCCAGTGGAGAACAGGCAGGGAGTATTAGTAATCTTCAAAGCTTGATTGCTTTTTCTGATAACATTACAAAATTAGCGGATGAAAGAATGTGTAATTTATCTGGGCCTTGGCAAAGCAGTGCATGCAGTGCCTGGCAAAATCTCGCCTTGCAAAATTAAATTCAATTTGGCTCGGACATGGAGCACTGCCACTCGGACATCGAAATGGTCGGCCGAGTGCAAAAAGGGCAACGTGAAAAATGGCACTGCACCAAGTTGCGGAAGCTTTGTCAAGGCGTTGTGTTGCGGGGGCCTCATTTAACATCTTCACTAGCTGTCTTTATCAAGGCGTGGCAGGGCACATTGCTTCACGCACTGGGTGGTCATTCAGAAGCTGTTACATGCTCTTTTCTAGAAAACGGAAGTCTCAGGATCCAACAGAAGCTGGCTTTGAAGTTCTAGATTTAAGAATTGCTATGCAAATACATAAAGGTAAAGGTTTCCCCATGACCGAATGGTCTAGTCGTGACCGACTGTAGGGGGTGGTGCTCATCTCCGTTTCTAAGCCTGTAGAGCCGGCGTTTTTGTCCGATCATGTGGCCAGCATGACTCTACGCCATAGCGCATGGAACGCCGTTACCTTCCCACTGAAGTGGTCCCTATTTATCTACTTGCATTTTAGGTGCTTTCGAACTGCTAGGTTGGCAGGAGCTGGGACAAGCAATGGGAGCTCACTCTGTCACGCAGTCTCGAACTCCCAAACTTGTGGTTGAAAGCCCAGCAATAGCGGATTAGCTCGCTGCGCCACCACGTCCCCTAATACAATGGGGACGCAAATACATAGGAGAAGGCAAAAGGAAAAGGGGACGGCAGAGGAGGAGATGAGTGTCACCGAAGCAACCAACATGAAATTGGGAGAACTCCGGAAGATAGTGGAGGACAGGGAGGCCTGGCGTACAGTGGTCCAGGGGGTTGCAAAGAGTCGGACACGACTTAGCGACTGAACAACAACAAAAAAAAATGCAAATACACAGCCTTAGGGCAGGGCCGGCTCTAAGCCAAGGTGACCAATGTCAATTAGTAGGAGGCGACTTCAGAGTACCGGGTGCAAGGGAGTGGCAAGGGAACCAAGCATCTTGTTGTCTCATGTCTCCCTGGGGCAGCTGGTGGGCCGCTGAGAGATACAGGAAGCTGGACTAGATGGGCCTTTGGCCTGATCCAGCTGGACTCTTCTTATTTTCTTATGATGAAGGATTATACATATGACACGGGTAGGAAAACGTTTTCTCCCTCTCGCATAATGGAAGAACCAGGGGTCCAGCAATGTCCCTGACTGGCAGGGAATTTAGACAGGAAAAAAAAAAGGAAGGACTATATACAGTGAAGACTTGGTCTAATCTAGGATGACCCTCCTTTTATGGATGGCTAGCTCTTTGATTTGGAGCTTCTGAAACATCAGATACAGGTAAACATAGTGCAATTGAGAAGCAAACAAATAAAGCAGTAATAGGACAGGAATGAAGGCTACAAATGACACAGCCAGAACCTCCATTGTCCCTGTGTTTTGATCACTCTCCCTTTCAGACTGGCGAGCTCTATGAAGGTTTCCAAACTGCAAACAGGAGGAAATATTCAGAACCAAATACACTTCTGAAGGGGCAGGTCAACCTTATGATGCTTTGGTGACCAAGCTGGGCAATAGGAGTTCCAAATGTTGTCAATCCATTCAACTCTTGTTCTCTCCCCCCCCCTGCAATGGTAGGTCTGTGACTGCTGAGAAGGAGAGTTGCAGGAAGTCCATACGAGAGTTGCTTGTGAAAGTGAATTAGAATGTAGTGAAAGGATATGAAGATGCAACTGCAAGAGCTACAGGTGTTCACATATGAAGAATGAGTAAAAGCAATTAGGCGAGCATTGCGCTGTGAAATCAGCAGGATTATTAAAGATGTAAGCTTGTTTCTCTAAGGAAGTGTTTTAAAAACAACCATTGAAGCAATTTATTGGATAACTGTCAACAAACACACACGTACAAAATACGTCTTCTTTTTTTTCCTGATGAAACTGACATATAGGTGTGAGAGGTGCAATCCTTTCTACCCACAGTTTTTAGGGACTGAGCAGTGACAAGCCAGCATGGCATTGCATATGCACACACATGCCCGGGTCTCCCTAATAAAAAGGATGGCGTTCCAAGCAGCTCAATCCTATTCAGCGCTGGTGTGGCGTGGCTGCTAGGCCCACACTGTTTACAGGGCTGACGTCGAGTAGCTCCGTGTAAGGTTTTCAGCTCGGGGATGGGTGTTAGCATCTGGTGGAGGCCTCCTCTGCCATTCCCGCCCCCTTTCTGGGCTTGAACCAGCCCTTCCCATGGTTTCCATCACTCCTGCTGGCTCCAGGGGGAGGGACCATTTACACGGCTTGGTCAGGAGCTGTAAAAAAGATTTACGGTTTGGCACCCCTCTAGCTACCCACGTGGGACGTGGTGGTGTTGCGGGTTAAACCGCTGCTGCTGGGCTTTCTGACCGGAAGGCTGGGAGTTCGAGACTGCGTGATGGAGTGAGATTGCGTTGTCCCAGCTCCTGCCAACCTAGCAGTTCAAAAGCACCTAAAAAGGCAAGTAGATAAATAGGGACCACTTTGGTGGGAAGGTAACAGCGTTCCGTGCGCTATGGCATAGATTCATGCCGGCCACATCACCAGGGAAGCTTGTCCTTGGACAAACGCCGGCTCTACAGGCTTAGAAACGGAGATGAGCACCGCCCCCTACAGTCGGTCATGACTAGACCATTCGGTCGTGGGGAAACCTTTACCTTTTTAGCTACCCACTGTCCTTATAGTTGGTGGTTGATATGAGTGAGAGATGTTCCATCCCACTCCTCAAAACGGCCTGTCTCTTTCATATTATCGGTTCCAATGTGTTGACACAGATGTGTCCCGATACCCACCAACATATAATAGCTTTTGTTCTGCTATGCCCTGTTTTTAATTTCCATAAGAACGTTAACAACAAAAGAAAAGCCTTGCTGGATCAGGCCAAGGGCCCATATAAGCCACCTTCCAGGATCTCACCATAGCCCACCAGATGCCGCAGGGAGCACGCAAGGCAACCACAACAATTTTCTTTGTGTTTCATCTCCTATCGCCATGTAAGACCAGGGTACCATTATTCCTTAGCCCTATCAATGTTCTATAGGCAAGAATCTGCTTAAATGCATAATTGTTGGTCCAAATCTGGCAAAGATATGTGGGAATCATTCCTACTGATATCTAGGATGAAGGTACGCACTCGCACAGGCGTGCGCACACACACATCCTCCTCTTCACATCTTTATCCGTCCTCAGACATTGAACAGACACAATGGACACCAAAAAAGAACAGAGGATCTCTTCACTGCCCTGAATACAAAAGAGAAATTCTCTCAGCAGCTGTTTCACGAGAACCCAAGCTGTGTCTTGAAAGGGTACAGTTAACAAAAAAACAAAAAAACACGAACCTTGCAATGCACAAGAACGGTTACTTGGGTGCCAATGATGGTACCATATTTCCCCCCACTAATTTATTCTCTGTGGTCCCGACCTGAATGGTATGATCCAATCAAGGCACCTGCTTTGTTTGGGTTTTGTTTCCTAATCTCCCCACTTTGAGAATTTCTTCTTCCTCTTGTAATGCCTCCCAGCAGCTGTGCTGGTCACGATCTTAAATGCAATTGATATTACGGACAATGATGCTGAAAGGGAAAGGATCGCTGTGCCGGAGCACTAATCCTTCTGTTACAGAAATAATTAAGCCCCTTATTTGCAAGATAAAAATCTCTGGAGAGTGTGGGAAAAGTGGGGGAGCAGTCCTAACTTGGAGTTAGGCCGGCACAGTTAGGCCAGCAAAGTTTGGTCTGCACAAGGGCCACCGTAAAGCACGTTTGGACCACTCTTGGAGTCAGGGAGGATGGCGCACGTCGGTGTGCTGGTCTCCCTGACTCTGAGAGTGGTCCAAACATACTTTATA
>JAJKFI010000023.1:7247128-7259027 GCA_029204185.1 Lerista edwardsae | reverse complement strand
ACACACACACACACACACACACACACACACACACACACACACACACACACCCCAAGTCCTTACAATGTGTTGTGATCTTGACTCAAACAAACTGGTTGGCTCTCTGAAATATAAAGCGTTCAAGCAACAACATTTTTAAAGATGATTCCCTACCTTTTCTTCATTCTCTCCAGTTCTTTAATATTCAGTGGAATCCCTTCAGGCACCTTGCATTGCACTTGAGAGAGAGACTAAGGAAGAGAGAGAAAACATTCCTGTGAACTCAAATAAAATCAGACTGCATGTTCCTCAGGTTCTTACAATGCATTATTGCCTTACGACCCAAGAATATTTATACAGTTTGCTGTAAACTAATGTAGTTTAGCCTGCTAATATGCTGCCTTGCTGCCTTGCATTGAGCTTGAAAGCCTGGATTCCTTCCATTTCCCACAGCATTTCCATTTCTTCAATGGGAATTTCCCCAGGTAGCCAAACAAGAGCAGAATTAAGGCAATTAAAATGGCATTACAATAAACAAGCAAACATAGCAGACCAAGTTCAAAACACTTAGCCATGCATATGGTACATTCCTCTGTTGGAATGTACCATCAAAGAATATGAGTCGTACCCATACTAGCAATGGAATCCTATAAAGCATGATGATTTGATTTTCGTGTTCTATGTACTCGTGTATAAGCCTATCTCATGGATAAGTCAAAGGCAGGTTCTCAGCCAAAAACCATAGAATTTGCTATAACTCATGGATAATTGAGGGAAAAACTTAAGGGTGTATGAAATTCTTTGAAAATGACTTACCGGTGATTGTTCTGTGGCAGCACCAGCAAGCCCTAAAGAAAAAAAAAGCCATTTTTCTTTCTCCAAACAGGAAGGAAGATGAAGGTACTTATAGGAGATAAGCTTTGTACAGTACAGTACCTCCATAGCAGCAGCCCTCATAAAGAATACAATTCCCGTAAGTGCCTTCAACCTCTCCACCTGTTTGGTGAAGAAAAGAAAATGGCTCCTATTTTGTTTGCTTTCTGTTGCCGCCTTGGAAGAATTAAGGTAAAGGTTTCCCCACAACCGAATGGTCTAGTCATGACCGACTACAGGGGGCGTGCTCATCTCCGTTTCTAAGCCTGTAGAGCCGGCGTTTGGCTGAGGACAAGCTTCCATGGTCATGTGGCCGGCATGACTCTACGCCGTAGCGCACGGAACGCTGTTACCTTCCCAACAAAGTGGTCTCAAGGCAGTTCTAAATTTAACACCGTGAGTTAAAAGAAAAGGAAATTAAAGAAGTTGTTTGACTGGTGAGTCATCTTAAATGTGCCTTTAGCACATGCTGTCTTCAGCCGAGAACTATGAGACAAATTTTTTTTCCCCTGGAACAGAAACACATACACACAACCCAAATTGTAAACACCATCTTTCCCCTTGATTGTGCTTAATGTCAAGGAGAAGGAAAACCAGCCCTCACAGCTATGTGTGTCTGTCATCCTTCTTGTCACTAGAAAGGCTGAAATCCACCCCCTCCAAAATACATTTTCACCGTATGATAATTCAAGCAGATTGAAGGGAGCAAAGTGAGACTCCGCGCCCTTCAGTGTCAGCGAAGTGCGTCTTCCCTGTGTTTGTTTTGTCTGTTGTGCGATCCGTGCGGGAGGGGCCGCGTGTGGAGTGATGTGGCATCCTTTTGGCAGAGCGAACAGAAGGAGACTGGGGAGGCCTCAGGTGTCAGCTCAATGAGGATGCGACTTGTTTGTTTGCCTGCCATGCTGGTTAAATGGCAGCTGCTAAACGTGAAATTAAGGAAAGCAAGCCATGACAATTCTATTTATCATGTGACCCTTGAAAACAAGTGCAGATTCATTATGTCAATCTCAAATGCTCACTTCCCCCTCCGCATTAGTTGGCTAATGTGTACAGGATTGTCACCTACCACCATCGCCACTGCAAATGCGACTTGGCTGAGCAACAGCAATACCCAACATTGTAATGGCTGTGAATGTGCAAAGCATCTCATATGCACTGAAGCCAAAACAGCCCCAATAGGTAAATGCATATGCCCATTTTGCAGATGAGGAAGACAAGCCTAACCAACATTCCAGCACTGCCATAGCTGTGCCAATGGGGCGTGTGCTGCATCCTGCAGTCGGGGGGCAGTCACAGATGCCTCCTCAAGGCAAGGGAAGGTTTGTTCCCTGACTTCAGAGTTGAATTGCTCTTACGCCAGAGGTGGCGTGTTGGTTAGCATTGTGCCTTGAGGCTGAGAGGGACTGGCTTGTCTGAGGTCACCTAGTGAATTCATGGCAGAGGTGGGATACAAAACCAGACCACTCTTATCTCTCCTAGGCATTATGGCGCATTAGAGCCTTATGCATTATGGCGCCTTACATGCACCTTAGAGCACCTTACATCCACTTTTGTTTTGAAGGTCAAGCATCCGGACAATGAAGCATCTTTTCCAATGAGAAAAAAAAAGACAAGGTGGCCGTGTTAGCAATCTCGGGGGAGGCAGCAAAGAGAGTTGCCTCCAGCAGGTTAGCGGAACCCAGCTGTACCAACAGGTGAGGCTGTAATCATAGGTGGCTTCCAATGGAGGAAAAAGCAGGGCATCCAGCTTCCGATTGAAAAAAATCAGGACACCTGCACCAGCAAGCTCTGGGCTTGCAGCAGGAAAAGTTGCTTCCATTCTGCTTAAAAAACACACCATGTGTAACGGACTGGCTCTGTAAAGCACAAGGAGAGGCAGTTTTCTAGTTACCTGAAGGAGACTTGTCACTGAGCTCTCCCTCCCTCTGAGCGGGGGAAGAAGGCCTTGGAAGCTTAACTACCATTCCTCAAACCGTTCAGTTCCTTCAAGGCCCACAGCTGAACCTGCCCTGTTGCCACAGTTCTGCTGGCGTGGCGTCTCCCTCCCCTTGGCCCGGCACAATGAGTTACACACCCCGATGATAATCAGTTCCACCAACATCATGGGTCCCTGTTGGCAAGTGCACCTGTGACGTCGCTTGAGGCGCACACACTCTGCCCATTTTGTCCCCTTTTTCCATCGGTGGGGAACCTGGCTTTGCACAAAGCAAGCACTCAGCACTGCCCCCCCTTCTGTGGCCATTACTCCAAGCCTTTTAGGACCGTGAAGATCATGTGCAATATCAAGGGGGGAAAAAACTGGGCTAAAGTCATCCTTGTGAAAAATTGCCGGTTTCTTTCTTTCTTTTTGGTACTTTGTTCCGTAGCCTTTTCAGCCACCAAAAGTTAAGCAACTGGTTTTTTCTTCTTCCTGGAGTTCTTTTTTTTTTTTGCTTGTTATTAAATCCTGCGGTACAAACAGCTGAATTAAGCAAACCTGCCATGAATCGCAAACTAACACAGGCCTAGGGCTGCAAATATGTTTTAATCCCCCCCCCACCTAACTTCTATCTCTCTGGCATCTTTTTTTTTTTTGTAATGGATTATGTATCAAAAGCCTTTTTGGTATTCTAAATTCGGAATGCTAAATAAATGAGGAGAATCAAAAGTAGAGAGCGCCTGCCTTCCCAGGCCTGCTGTTACCCTTCAGCAGTGCCCTGGCTGCGGAGGACTTAAAGACTTTTATCTGCTAGCAGCTGGCATCAAAAAAAGCCAAGATCAACCCACTTATTCCAGGGGGTGTCCAGCCTCACACACACTGACAAACTTGGCCTTAACAAGAGATTTACTTCCATGTACCAGCAGCCTCTAGGCAGCGATGTTTTCCACCTCGGAAGGAAACTTTGACTTCCTTTTTCTTTCATCCAAACTTTGAATTTATTACTACGGCAGAGGTTTTCAAGAGTGTGCTTCTTTTAATGACCTAAATGAGCACATTCGCTAGGAATCACTTGCACCGGTCAAGCAGCCGGAAGATGGAACTATTAAGTTTATACAAGTGCCAACAGAGCTTTTAATCATTTGTTTGGTTCTCCAGTTTCGTCTCTTTAGAGTCCCAAGATGAAGCAGATTTCAGATGCTATTTCAGCATCCTGGCTCTTATCCACTGGTGTTTATGCCTCTAAAGGCACATTGGGGGTTTTCCTGAGCATTTTCTCTTCCCCTCTACTAATTCTCCCAAAGCACTTATTAAACTCCTCGGAGGTATAGGCAGTGCCTGGATATAGCAGCCAGCAAACTCCCAAAATATGTGTCTCTGTGTGTGTGTGAATCCAATTTCCTGCATGCAAGGCTTGGAATCTCACTGAACAGTTAGTTCAAAAGCATTGTTTTCCCTTGCAAATATACACATCCACATGTGCCAATTTTCATGTACTAGCAAAACAGGAACACGACTGAGCCATCATATGTAAAAGTAGTTGAAATAAATATGCACACATGCACACGCAAGTGCACAAACGCATGTGCGCGAACACACACACACCCTGAGATGGATAAAACATGGAAGGAATATTCCCTTTATTGATAGTTTTTTGGCAAACCAAAAAGAGTTGTGCACCATTTTATGATACTGCATTCTGCTACAGCTTGTCACAGCCTGGCATTCTGTCTCCCATCCAAAAACATGGCCACAAATTTTCCTGCTTAACTCTTCATGTAGTACCAGCAGCTCAACCATCAGTCCACGCCCCCTGAAATGTATATACTGTATGTTTTTTTAACAAAATATAGTACAGAACCAGGGGGCATCTGCTAAAACTGAGGGTTGGGAGAGTTAAAACAGATAAAAGGAAGTACATTTTTACCCAGCGGGTAGTTAGTCTGTGAAACTCTTTGCCACAGGAGGTGGTGATGGCATCTGGTCTTGATGCCTTTAAGAGGGGATTGGATGGATTTCTGGAGGAAAGGTCCATCGTGGGCTATAGGCAATGATGGATTGTGCAACCTCCTTACAAAGGTGGTGGTCTACTTCAGAGTACTGGGTGCAAGGGAGTGGCCACAGGATGCAAGCATCTTCTTGTCTCATGCCTCCCTGGGGCACCTGGTGGGCCGCTGTGAGATCCAGGAAGCTGGACTAGATTGGCCTGATCCAGCAGGGCTCTTCTTATGTTCTAATGTTCTTACATGCCTCATTACTAAACATGCATGCATTCAGCACACGTATGACGAAGAAACAGGACCTGATTGCCTGATTGCTGGTACTGATGAACTCCTTGGTGGCCACATGTTCAGTGTTTGTCTGTTAAGGGCCCTCTGTGCATAAGCAGAGTGTGCAAAGGACTATTTTCAATGCTGGATGTACAAACACCTACTCATTGATTCAGGGCACAATCCTAACCACAGCACTCGGGTAACACAAAAACTGAGCTGACAATGCAGCTCAGAGGTTAAGGGAACAAACATTCCCTTGCCTTGAGTGGACCTCTGTGACTACTATTCCACTGAAGAATGCAGAACATGCCCCATTGGCACAGCTATGTCAGTGCTAGAAAGTTGGTTAGGATTTGGGCCTCAAGCTGATAGGTAGATTTCTCTGTCTGTACACTGAATAAAAGCTCCTGGAAAACTGAAAATCTAGGTAAAAGTTTCTGAATCAGGACACAACTAATATCAGAATATTTAGGGTCTTTTTTTTTAAGCATTCAAAAACCTCTGAATTTTTTTCACCCTACATTTCGAATTCATCTTTACTTGTCCTGATTGCCAAAAGAAATGTTGAATCATAATTGTTGGAAAGAGAATTTAAGTCTTCATAATCGGGCAGAATATAAATGTATGCTAATGGAAGCAGGCGGAGTGAGCTGATTTATGAATTAGCTCCCTGAGAACTAACCAAAACTTATTCTAAATAAACACGTTCCTCCCCCTCCAACTGAAAGAAGTTGGCAAGCAGTGGAAGGAATGAAGAGCAGCCCCCTGTTGCATAAAATTACTTGATTTATGAAGTCACTAAACGATCCGTCTTCCCACCCCCACAACACTTTTAATAAGTCCTTTGCTCGTAAAACTGTCAGTCATATTAGTGTGTGTATCCTAGTAACATCGCTTAGATGAGCACAAGCTCTGCAATGTGGGTTTTAATTTGGGAACGCTCAGCTCTCCCGGGATCATCTTTCCAAATTGATTGCAAGGAGATGTACGCTGAGTCACAAATGCAGAGATGGTGAGTCTGTGGTGTCCTCTCTTGGAGTGGGCACATTTTAGACTTCCAGGAACTACATGATTTGCTCAAGCAGTGTTTTTCAAACTGTGAGTCCCTACCTGATGTCAGGTGGGTCACGGAAAGCTGGGAGCAGCCATCTTGGAAGCCGCAGACCTGACTCTTGCACTATTCCTTTTGTGAGTGTTAACAGTTTGAATCTTCAAGTGAGGGTTTTTTTTTAATTTTGCTTTTATTTCAGTGCTTTTACCTCATATTTTGTCCCCATCCTGCTTTCTGTCAGGGATGTTTCCTGGTTGTGCAATTGCTGCAGTTCAAGAATGCTCGTTTGCATTGTAACTCAAATTACAGCACAATGACAGCACTTCCTGCTTGTGATGTCACTTCTGCTAGGGCATTGCTTCCAGGTTAAGGACATCAGTTCCAGTGGGTCCCGACACAAGTGCCACTTCTAAAAAGTGGGTCCCAGTCTAAAAAGTTTGAGAACCACCGTGCTAGAGCTTTGGGAGTAAATACTGCAAACCCACAGTGTTGGGGAAGCACATGCAGGTGCAAAACAGTAAATAGTTAGCGTTTTTTCCAGTTGACAAAGCTCAATAGTGCTTTCTGCTCTTTTCTACCCCAATGGCACCCTGAGCTGGATGTCCCAATGATATTGATTGCATCAGGATCAATACTGCGCCATGCTTTCCCCGTGTGCATTCTGCACATTCACACCTGCTAAGAGGCTCTTGCAATTCTCAGAGGATGCTTTGGAATTCTCAAACCGTCCCTTTTGTCTCGAAAACACTGACTCCGGATTTTCTGAGCTGCTGGCAATATGGCACCGGAGTTTCCAGTGTACGCCTGAAGACACAAGTCATCTGTGATGCAGCCATCATAACAGATAGGCCTGTCAGAAGGACTTTGATTTATCCATCAAGTTTGCACTGTATTTTACAAACATCTCTGTCCGTTAATCAGCATCCTGTGGTGAATTATGGTGCAATAGAGGAGCATGTGACCTCTCATTTTATCCCACAGCCTTAATGCTCAAGCTGACAGTGCCGAGAATGTGACACGCGCCAGAAATTCATGGCTGCTGTCCGGGAACTGACAGCCAATAAAAAAAACTTTCCGACATCTAGCTGAATCTTCAGTGATGTCTCTCTCTTCCCCTGCCTAAGTCTTCCTGCCTCTTGCCCACTAGTAAATTTTCCCCTCCCTTTGCTGACATTTTGAAAATATTTTTTTTTCCAGTGAATAGTAATGATGCACTCCCATAAGCTCCTGAAAGGCATGTCTGCTGTTTATATCATATTCTAAAGCGCTGACATGGGGAAAGGAGAAGGACAAGGCCCTGGAAATGATGGCAAGGGGAAAAAAATGGTGGTGGGTTTAAAAGAAGCAATGCTTTTCTGTATGAGAGGAGAAGGTTTATTTCCTCTTTGTGCATAATCCTAACCTAGAGTTAAAAAGTAAAGATTTCCCCATGACCGAATGGTCTAGTCGTGACCGACTGCAGGGGGTGGTGCTCATCTCCGTTTCAAAGCCTGTAGAGCTGGTGTTTTGTCCGAGGACAAGTTTCCGTGGTCATGTGGCCAGCATGACTCTACGCCGTAGCGCAGGAAACGCCGTTACCTTCCCACCAAAGTGGTCCCTATTTATCTCCTTGCATTTAGGCGCTTTCGAAATGCTAGGTTGGCAGGAGCTGGGACAAGCAACGGGAGCTCACTCCGTCACGCAGTCTTGAACTCCCAACCTTCCGGTCAGAAAGCCCAGCAGCAGCAGTTTAACCCGCTGCGCCACCATGTCCCTACAAACCTAGAGTTAGGCTGGCACAGTTAGACCAGCAAAGTTTGGCTGGCACAAGTTGACACCGTAAAGTGTGTTTGGGCCACTCTCAGAGTCAGGGAGGATGGCGCACGTCTGTGTGCTGGCCTCCGACTCCGAGAGTGATCCAAACGGACTTTACGACGGTCCTTGTGCTGGCCAAACTTTGCTGGCCTAATTGTGTCGGCCTAACTCCAGTTAGGATTGTGCTCATATTGCCATATTTCACTCCTCCCTCTTCTTACAACAGCCTTGTGAGGTAAGGCAGAGCCAGGATGGTGTAGTTGTTTAGGAGCTGGACTTAGACCTGAAAGATCTGGGTTTGAATCCTTTGTTGTTGTTCAGTCGCTAAGTCATGTCCGACTCTTTGCAACCCCATGGACCACAGCATGCCAGGCCTCCTTGTCTTCCACTAGCTTCCGGAGTTCGCCCAATTTCATGTTCGTTGCTTTGGTGACACTGTCTAACCATCTCATCCTCTATCGCCCCTTCTCCTTTTGCCTTCCATCTTTCCAAGCATGAGGGTCTTTTCTAAAAGTTCTCTCTTCTCATGAGGTGGCCAAAGTATTGGAGCTTCAGCTTCAGGATTTGTCCTTCCAGGGAGCAATCAGGCTTGTAGGATGGCCCGATTGGATCTCCTTGCAGTCCAGGGGACTCTCAAGAGTCTTCTCCAACACCATAATTCAAAAGCATCTATTCTTCGCCGCTCTGCCTTCCTTATGGTCCAGCTCTCACAGGCATACATTGCTACTGGGAAAACCATAGCTTTGACAATGCGAACCTTTGTTGGCAGGGTGATGTCTCGGCTTTTTATTAAGTTGTCTAGGTTCACCATCGCTTTCCTCCCAAGAAGTAAACGTCTTCTTTGAACGTCCAGCGTTCGAATCCTTGCTCACCCATAAAGCTTATTGGGTGACCTTGGGTCAGTTATTCTCATGCTCTCTCTGCCTTTACTACCTCTGCCACTGTAGAGAAAATGAGCTCTGTCTCTATTTTTTTTTTTTTTTTGGCAATGCTATTTCCCAAAGGTAAACATTTACTCATTGGGACGGGGCGGGGGAGAACAATCATAAGGCCACTGAGTTGGGAATACATCCAGTTTATAACCTCTTCACAGCCCAGTACCGATTTAGCCGTCCTGATAACTCAGAATTACTGTCAGTAAATAACACCAGCATCTGCATACTCTAACATTTCAAATCCACCCAGAAGGACGCCACGTTTGTGGCACTTTGGGGACATCATAAAATTGTTGCCGTTGTAGGCTGTTTGATCCAGTGCCATTGTGCAACAAAAGGATATAACGGCATTCTTGTTGTGTCAGTGCTCTTAGCAGTCTGGTGGATATCTGTCTCTCTCGTCAGAGGAGAGAGGCAGAAAATTTGGGACCCTAACAGATCAGGGAATAGATAGATAGAAGAATAGGAAACAGATGCCAGACTTCCAAATGACCTCCTGTTTTGTTGTCCAAGTGATACAGACATGAAGAGGTGATGGCTGTATTTGTTCGTCTCATTCAGAATCCAGAGGCAAGTAGTTGCTATTCTGTTCGCAGCAATTTCTGGTGCGGTGACGGTACTGAGGATAAGTGGTTTGGCTTTCACCTGGATAACTAAGCCTAGGGAGAATTCTAGCCTACAGAACATCAACCAAGCAAGTGCTGAGAGTGTACTATAAAGAGATGGAACTAAGAAACAATAGCCTTGACTCCCCCCTCCCTTGTTCACTCTGTAGCTGTTGGCCTATTTTTCCCTTTTTCCATTTTCATTTCCCCCCCTTTTCATGCACCCCCTCCCACCGGGGAGACTGTGGTTGGCCTTATGGACCATCAGAAGGACTTCTGAGGCCTCCGATTGGCCTAAAAATATTGATTTGATCCTGGCCCTAGACAGGTTTGCACGTGAAAAACAATCATGCTGCTGGCATAACAACCACAAACCAAAAGGGATGGGTGCAGACGATCTCCTTATCTGCAGATAATTGAACCTGCAGATACCAGATCCACAGAGATGGGACCTGCCTATACCTGCAGATCAGTGGTGTCATTCAAATGATTTAGGAACAGGAACTCACTTTTGATTGGCACATGTCGGGACCCGCCCACCGGAAGTGACGTCATAAGCCAGAAGTGATGTCGTGGCAGGAAGTGACATGAAAAAAGCCCTTTTTGAGGCCTCAGGTGATTTTAAACTGACCCAACAGTTGCAACAGTATTCCACAGCACCCCCAGAACATGTGAAGGAGGCCTGGCATCGTGTTAAAACCCCAGAGCAACTCATTTTTCAGTGGCAAGGAAAGGAAAGGCTCCGCTCGCTGCCTGCCTGCCTGCCTGGCTCTGAGAACATGCAGGCAACTCAAACATGCAGGAAATTCAAATGCTGCAGAGGGCGGAGTCAACAAATGGGCGGGCGAATGGGCGGGGCCAGCTGTAATCCTAGAAACCGGTACTCGCGTACCCCCGCGTACCCCCTGCATGACATCACTGCCTGCAGATATTTTCAACAACCTGTCACCCGTCATCTCACTCTTGTTAAGTACCACACACACACACGGATCGTGCCGTACAAATAACGAAAATATGCAAAAGGAAACCCATTGCTGTGACTGACTACAGTGAACAAGATGCTACAATTGGATGGAATTGATCAGTTACTCTTATTCAGATGATTGGGGAGAGGGGGAAATAAACCGAAGGCAGAGGTTTTGAAAAAATTCAAGCAAAAAAATCCAGCAATGCAAGGATGGTGTTGTTGTTTTTCCTTCAAAAATACACTCTGTAAATAATGATCCAGCTTTCACCATGTTTTGAATTCATGTCTTAAAGTCAAACAAACACCAGGGCATGTGTTTGTGTATGCACGCACACACATTTTCTCAAAAGAAACCAGACAAGGCACAAAAGACAAATTCAAATTATTTGGAAAAAAAAATTGTGAATGAACCTGACAGGAAGAGGCTGACATTCCTTTCAGGTAATTTTTTTTTCTCTTGAAGATTTTCTCTCTCTCTCCCCCCCCTCCTTTCCTTCTCCTTTCAAAATTTTATTTTATCTGGCAGACAAAAGAACTTGTCGGACTTTTGTTTTTATCTGTCTTCGAGAATGGCAGCCTAAATTTGGCAAGTGATGTTGCCTCACGTCTTGATTTCCATGCAAAGCTCCTTTCTCTCTAATCTCTGGCAGAAGTCGGATTGTATCATTTCTTTCAACATTGTTTATGAGTCTCAACAAGGAGCTGTTGTCTCAGGGATATTGAAGAGACTCAGAGTGCAATCCTAACCTGGAGTTAGGCCAGCACAGCTAGGCCAGCAAAGTTTGGCCAACACAAGGTATACTGTATAGTATGTTCAGACCACTCTCGGAGTCAGAGAGGCCGGCACACAGACATGCACCATTCTCCCTGACTCCGAGAGTGGTCCAAATGCCCTTTCCTGTGTCACTTGTGCCAGCCAAACTTTGCTTGCCTAACTGTATCAGCCTAACTCCAGCATAGGGTTGCATCCTGAAAGTGGTACCACCAGTGACTGAAAAATCTATTATAGGCACAAAGGGACCACTCCTGGTGATATGGACTTGCACCTGCTCTTTTGCGGGTGCAGATCTGAGCAACCCCATAGGGCTGGCTGGGGTTTACCTTGGAACAAGGGAAAAATATTCCCTTATGCTGTGTTGAGCTGCCACCGCCTCCTAACATAGTTAAGAAGCAATGCAGGTGAGCCGGCCTGCCTATTCTTGCATTGGTTGGGATTGAGCCCTTAGGCAAACGTGATTGGCTGCATCATGCTGTGACATCATCACTCTTCATGATCTCTGATTGGCAAACTGGTCCAAAAACATTTTCTGGTCCCCGAGACACCCACGACAACTCAGCATTGCTATAGTTTTCAGCTCTAGTTCTGGCTTTTGGACTCGGTGCTGAAAATACTACGGTATTTTCCTGCACAAAAAAGTGATTGCTTCCAGACAGACCTGTAGCCACCAGGCAAGGCAGCAAACTACCAGCAAACTTAAGAACTTAAGTCCCTATCTTGCAGAAT
>JAJKFI010000023.1:7229403-7247118 GCA_029204185.1 Lerista edwardsae | reverse complement strand
TGTGACTATACTAATATATTTTGCTAGATAGCCCCCTTTTTTTAGGCAATGTTACATCCTAGTTTTGGAGAAGACTCTTGAGAGTCCCCTGGACTGCAAGGAGATCCAATCGGGCAATCCTACAGGAAGTCAAGTCTGATCGCTCCCTGGAAAGACAAACCCTGAAGCTGAAGCTCCAAAACTTTGGCCACCTCATGAGAAGAGAGGACTCTTTAGAAAAGACCCTCATGCTGGGCAAGATGGAAGGCAAAAGGAGAAGGGGGCGGCAGAGGATGAGATGGTTAGAGAGTGTCACCCAAGCGATGAACATGAAAGTGGGAGAACTCCGGAAGCTAGTGGAGGACAGGGAGGCCTGGCGTGCTGTGGTCCATAGGGTTGCAAAGAGTCAGACACAAATTAGCAACTGAACAACAACATCCTAGTTAGTCATGACTCATGTTTTTGGGATACAACTAATTGTGCCTACACTTCAAGTACATGTTTATTCCTACTTGTCACACACATAGCCCAGAATTACTTAAGAAAATTGAAAGCATCCGGCCCAGTGAAGGGATTTTTTAAGGGGGAGGGGGGTGAATGGATGCTTTGAAATGCCCCACAGAACTGTTGTGCTCACAAAAACTTCCTCAGTCACTCAAGTGGTGGAAGTACCATCATGCGTGCATTTTGGTACCCATTCAGAGCTACCCCCTTTAAGGAAATGAATGTGGAGTCAAACCTTTCATGCTCACATGTAGGGGGACGCTCATGGGTGTATACACCACAGTCCAAAGTTATTAAAACTAATTCCCACTGGCATCGATAGAGCTTAAATTTGGTAGTGACAAACTCAGTCCACTAATAATTAAACTTAAACATGATTAGCTTTCTTGGGATTAAGTTTGTATTTGATTACAAAACTTCATTTTCTTCCTGGCCTATATGATCTCGATTTTTTTTTTAAAGTTTCTTTTTGGCATTCAAAGACTTATGCCTGCAGTGAAACATTACTGTTGCAGTGTAAGGAATGACAAGAGATAATTATCCTAATAACGTATCTTGAAGCTAGAAAAAAAAATATGGCTCATTCATACTGCCACATTAGCATTTGTAGTGTATGCAAAATGAGTAAATAAATGTTAAACTAATATATTACCGAAAAGTCAATATTGATTACTTTGAAGTTGAAGTGCCAAAAAAGGACTGTAAAATGTGTTCCAGTCCAACCAAGAAGAAAAATGCGATATTCAAAGCAAAATAAATGGCCAGGCTATAATTTAATCACTTAATTCATTGCAATAATATTTTTGCTGTAATTTATTGTGTTACTACCGAAGCATTATTTTTCAAAGGGGAAAAAAAGATGAACAAACAATGCATGCATTACTGATTCGGCAATGATGGCTATTGTAAGGATAGCATTACTAGGACACCACTGGATCATTTTTCTTTTGACTAATCATTCATTATTTTAATACAAGGATCATTTTTTGCAAGCGTGTCCTACTCTTTTTTACAACTTTGCTCTCCAGGGCTGCACACAAAACGGGCAGGGTAGGAGCACTTCTGCTGATGAAAAAAAAAAAATCATACCATGGAAAGCACATATAATCGACCGTTCTTTCAAGGAAGGAAAAAGAAGGCCCTGCCCAAGCAGCTTAAAAATCCAGACACAAGGGAGAATAAAACGGGAAGGAGAGGGACAATGGCTGCAGTGGCGTCCCAAGGTCATTTAGTACTGGCGGCCCATAAATTTTTGGCACCCCCACGACCAAATTATTTTCAGTAACATTCGCGACATGAAATGAATAGTCATATTTGCAAGTGTGGATAGTTATATTTAACTTTGTAACTTCAAATATATAATCACACCAATGAACGTGCTTCTCTTCCGGGCGGCTGCAGCCACTAGCCAAATGGCACCGCAGCCTGTATCATTCCCACTGCTGCCACCATCTTGGGGGTCTTAAAGACACCCCTCTGCAGCCTGGCACCTGGGCTCTGAATCCCCCTGGACACCCTCTTTGTATGCCACTAGTCTGGGGCTGGAGCGTTCCTTACCTTGCCATGCTCATTGCTCCAGTGGTGTTATTCTACCGGAACGCTGGGCGGGACATCTGGGTGATCAACAGCCCGCCCGTCGCGTTCCGCTGTGTTCTGCCATTTGCATAACCAATTACGCCGCTTGCGTACATTATGCAAATGGCGTAATGCTGCAGAACGCGACGGGCGAGCTGTCGATCACCCGGATGTCCCGCCCAGCGTTCCGGTAGAATAACACCACTGTATTGCTCCTTCTCCTTTGGCGTTGCAGCCAATCCTCATGGGGAAAGCCTCGGTGTTGCTTACTGGCAAAAGGAGAAAGGGAGAGGAGAGATTTAAACACTGTCAGGTTTCTTGCAAAGCCAAGTGCTCTGATTCATAAGAACATAAGAAGACCCCCACAGGATCAGGCCAAAGCCCCACCAGATCTAGTCCAGCTTCCTGCCTCTTGCAGCAGCCCACCAGATACCTCAGGGAATACACAAGACATGTGCATCTTGTTGCCACTCCCCTGCATCCGGCACTCCGAGGTAGCCTACCTCTAAAGTAAGGAGGTTGCACTAACCATCATGGCTTGTAGCCTGCGGTGGACTTCTCCTCCAGAAATCTGTCCAGTCCCCTTTTAAAAGCATCTAGGCCCGATGCCATCACCACCTCCTGTGGCAAGGAGTTCCACCGATTAATTACCCGCTGGGTAAAAAAGTATTTCCTTTAATCTCACCTATAGGGACGCTACTGGTCTGGGGGCCATGATAAGGTGTCAAAGAATTCTCAGAAAAGTTTCGTTTTCAGACAGAATTTGAAGATTCACATGGAGTAAATTGATGCTTCAGATACCCTGGACTAAGCCAATAAGACCTGGATTGGTTTGAGATGTCAGTAGTGTGGCTTTTGGGGGAGGGGGTTCCCCAGGGCCAAGTGTTGCAATGACACCCCTGCACCTGTGCAGTCACCCCCCCATTCCTGCGCATTTGGGGATGTAGGGGAGTTCAGGGGGGCAGGAGGGCCCATTTCTCAGCGTCTGCCATGTGCCACATGTAAATACTGTCTCTCACACACCCAGTGGACATGGAGGAAAATCACTACTCCATCATGGGGGGGGGGGAAATGTACCTTCCTGCCTTGCCTAGTGACGCCACTGTGAGACATATGTTACTGCGATCTAGCATTCAGCATCCCAAGCTTTCAAAACGCACCTTGAAGAATAACTATCTATCTATCAATCAATCAATCAATCAATCAATCAATCTCTAGTATTTATATACCGCTTTTCAACACAAAGTTCACAAAGCGGTTTACAGGCAAATAATAACATTAAAGTTAACTGGCTCCCTGTCCCAAAAGGGCTCACAATCTAAAAGGATGGAGAACACCACCAGCAACAGCCACGAGAAAGACACTGTGCTGGGGTGACGAGGGACAATTGCTCTCCCCCTGCTAAATATAAGAGGACCCCACTTGAAAAAGTGCCTCTTGCCCAGTTAGCAGGGGTTATATATATTCTCCATTCCTAAGCCTAGCTGCAGAGGCAGATCTAAGGGAGGGCAAAGCTCTAAGTTTTGCAAGAAGCCTTACCTTGCCGTGGAAATCACTCCTCTCTTGCACCGTTTTAGCCAATCCTCACAGGGAACAGCAACATCTTGGCGTTGCTTTACTGGCTACAGCAGCAAGGGAGAGGAGGGATTTATATGACAGGGTAAGGCTTCTTGTAACACTCAGAGCTTTGCCTTCCCTGTAGATCTGCCTCTGCCTAGCTGACGCAAGGTCATGTCATTTCTTTCCATATTAGCAAACATGCTACACTTAGGGTACAAAAGCAACAGCATATTGACTCATCAACAGCGAGCATTTCTGCAATTAGAGAACTTATCTAATCTACATAGACAGTGACCGTTTGGGGACCCATTCGCACATTCTAACTGCCTTTGCATTTACCACACGGCATGACGCGACAGTGCTGATTGGTTGTCATCCTGCTCAAGTTTGATTTTTATATCATCCCCACATATGGCGCTATCATCGCTGCACATTCCCTTTGGGAGCCCTGTACTCATGCTGGAATGCTCTTGGGGCACGGGGAAGCACAAAGTGTCCAGACTACTAACAGGCCTCTTTTAAAAAGGAATGGAGATTTCTCTTTCTCCCTCTGAAAATGGAGAGTGTGTGTTCTCTGCTAGGCTGCTTCAGGTTAAAACAAAAGGGCCTTCTGCTGGCTATAGAGGTTAACTTCTGGAGAACTCTTTGCCACAGGAGGTGGTGGTGGAATCTGGTCTAGATGCCTTTCAGAGGGGATTGGACAGATTTCTAGAAGAAAAGTCCATCGTGGGCTATAGGCCATGATGGATTGTGCAACCTCCTTACAGTAGTAGTAGGCTACTTCAGAGTACCGGGTGCAAGGGAGTGGCAACAGGATGCAAGCATCTTGTTGTCTCGCGCCTCCCTGGGGCACCTGGTGGGCCGCTGTGAGATGCAGGAAGCTGGACTAGATGGGCCTTTGGCCTGATCCAGCGGGGCTCTTCTTATGTTATGTTCTTAGAATGTGACCCATTGAATTCAGAGAGACTTCTTCAGAGCAGACATGCGTTCCGATTCTGCTGCTCATCTAGGGCGCGCTCCAAAGCGCCCATTGGGCTGATGCACGTGCCGCGTGCATGCCCAAGGCTGTTGCAAATGTGCCATAAAGCAAATGTGTGTGTCCGCTGGAGAGCTGCTGGGCCTGTGCAGGCACTTGCGTAGACACAGGTGCACCTGTGGAGTCTGTAGGTCAGCTGCTCCTGTGCCGGCTGAGTTTGGCCAGCACAGGGGCTTTTCTGGGCAGGAGGAAGGAGGGGTGGAACTGGGCAGTGGGAGGATGTTCCGGTGATCAGGGGAGCCCAGGGAGGGATGGAGCTTGGATGCAGCTGCTAGCCCCATGCCCGGCTCATGTGTCCCCAGTTTGGGTGTTGTGGGAGGCTCGGACCTGCTCTTGCCATTTTGCAGGCGCAGATCTGAGCAGCCCTATTGGCCTGCTTGCAGTGGTGTCATCCAAATGATTTAGGAACAGGTACTCGCTTTTGATTGGCACTTGTCGGGGTCCGCCCACCGGAAGTGACGTCATAAGCCGGAAGTGACCTCATGATTGTTGCCACGGATGTGATCATGTTTGTAATAACTTCAGCTTGGGGTTAGTGTTGATTTAACTTCTATTGCTTTGCTTTCTAGAGATGTGTATAGACATATTTTGCTTCAACTGTTCTCTGGTTAAATCTGAGCAGTCCCATAGAGCTGGCTGGGGCTTACCCAAGTGCAAGGGGAAAACCTCCCCTTGCCCTGTGCTGCTCTGCCTCTTAATGGCCTTAGGATGCAGCCCTGCTGTGCTGGCCTTGCTACATGGTTAGGACTGGACTGCCCATCACAAGGAAAGCGGATGCACTTCTGGAAAACCTGTTCCACAGCATTGGATGCACTGAGCACTCTATGCCCATCAGGCACTCAACTTCTAGGAACCGGTACTCGCGTAGTGGTGCGTAGTGGGTGCATGACATCACTGCCTGCTTGTGGCTTACCACAGAGCAAGGGGAAGTTCATCCCCTTGCCCTGTGGTAAGCTACTGCTGCCTCCCAACTTGTTTAGGATGCAGCACAGGCCAACCTGCCTGCCTTTGCCTGCCCAAGTTAGGATTGTGCTCTTACCCAATTTAAGGGCGCAACCCTAACCTGGAGTTGGGCTGGCACAGTTAGGCCAGCAAAGTTTGGCCGGCACAAGGGATACCGTAAAGCTCGTTTGGGCCACTCTCAGAGTCAGGGAGGATGGCGCACATCTGTGTGCTGGCCTCTGACTCCAAGAGTGGTCCAAACACTCTTTACGGTGTCCCTTGTGCCAGCCAAACCCCTTACCCCTAAAGTTAAGGGATACTGTCCAATTTGACAATTTAAATTTGGCTGTAAATTTACCAGCAAAACTACTGCAAGAAAGGTCTGCACAATGAGTTTTCCATACCGATCATGTTTTCAGAAAGTTGGAAGAACCAGCTTTCTAGTCCTTGCTAAAATTGAGCTTCATACATCTTGATTCTTGCCTGCACTTGCGGGTTGCCCAATTATTTAAAATGTCTTGCTCTTAACTGCAGACTAAGGCAGGAGCTGAACCGTATCGTGAATTTTCTTCCCAAGCAACCGCAAGTGAATGAGGAATGATTGAAAACAAATTTTAACAGTGTCAATCGTCGGCAGGAACAACTGGGAGCAGAAAAACATGAAGCAAGAGAAACACAGGACCGCACTCTCACGCGTGAGAATGCCAGGTTTCTCCTGCCGAAACAGCTGAAGTTGCTGACCTGGAATTGGGAAGTATTGTATTGGTCACGAAAGCTAAATCTACATTGTCAGCGGGTTAACAGGGTACAGCGTGCAAATTGCAAGAGCTGTGAAAAATAGATGGACTGGAAAAATTTAATTTTATGAAGGCATATAGTTAGCTTGCTAAAAAAAAGTCAGAACTTTGGGGAAAGAATCGGCCATGCCATTAGAATTTGATTAAACTACTTAACTTCTCGGCATATGTATACTGCATGCATTAAAGAACATGATTGGAAGTGTCTTTTAGGAACACCTGTGTGTTCACAGCTGCTGGAGGAATTCCTGCTCCTTTTGCTAGATCTGTTGGGTGGCCTTAGAGGACACCGTCCTGATCTCATCGTTACACTCAGGCCCCAAGGAAACTCAACTAATTGAAGAGTGTGTCCCTCTTCACCAGTCGTATCAGTCTGCTTAACCTCCAGTGCTTAGCACTCATGGTTCTTTTACTCATCTCTGCCAAGAATTAATACATTAATACAAGAATTAATACACTACTTACATTAATAGTAGGCTACTTCAGAATGCCAGGTGCAAGGGAGTGGCAACAGGATGCAGGCATCTTGTTGTCTCGTGTGCTCCCTGAGGCACCTGGTGGGCCACTGTGAGATACAGGAAGCTGCACTAGATGGGCCTTTGGCCTGATCCAGTGGGGCTCTTATGTTCTTAAGGCCCAGATTGAGTTGCAGATTGTAGCTCCCTCCCTGCATACAGGAGTCTGTTTTTGTTTACTTCATAATTACCTCAGAATCTTACCTCAGAAATTTTACCTCAGAATGCCAGATACAAGGGAGCTGGCCACAGGATGAAGGCATCCTGTTGTCTCGTGTGCTCCCAGACGCACCTGGTGGGCCACTGTGAGATACAGGAAGCTGGACTAGATGGGCCTTTGGCCTGATCCAGCAGGGCTCTTCTTATGTTCTTATCAGAATCAAATTGCCCTGAGATCCAGAACTAATGCACCTTCTCTGCTGAGATGCGGCTGCTGCTTTTCCTGGTGTTCGTCAACCTGTGGTTTGCAACCCAATGGGTTCGTGAAATCGCATTTGCGGGTAGCAGAACCTTTCAAAGGCTGTGCTAGAGAGGGCTTGGATCCAGTCCAGTAAAGCTATTGATTTAGGGCGCAATCCTAAACTGAGTTAGGCCAGCATAAGCTAAACCAGCAAAGTGTGGCCAGCACAAGGGCCACCGTAAAGTATGTTTGGAGAACTCTTGGAGTCAGAGAGGCCAGCACACAGATGTGAGCCTTCCTCTCTGATTCCAAGAGTAGTCCAAACACGCTTTATGGTGGCCCTTGTGCTGGCCAAACTTTCCTGCCTTAGCTTATGCCAGCCTAACTACAGTTTAGGATTGCGCCCTTAGCCAAACTGAGTTTTTCATGACAATTGCTTACTATCACATAAGAACATAAGAAGAGCCCCACTGGATCAGGCCCATCTAGTGCAGCTTCCTGTATCTCACAGTGGCCCACCAGGTGCCTCAGGGAGTTCAGTAGTCAACAATATGCTTGCATCCTGTTGCCACTCCCTTGCACCTGGCATTCTGAAGTAGCCTACACTCATATGATGCTTGGAATGCTTGATGCTTGACGCACGTTATGCTTGAAACTCATATGAAATCACTCATATGATGCTTCTCAAGAAGAAGATGGACTCAATTCTTCTTTTAAACATGGTGCCAGTACAGAGCTGGGGGAGGAAACGACAGCAAGCAAGCAAGCAGCAAACAAGGTGAACGTGTGAGTAGTGTGTGTGTGTGTGTGTGTGTGTGTGTGTGTGTTAACAAAATGTTTTCCTTCAGCACCGATTTGGTCCAATAAACCAAAAATGGAAGAACGTTTGGTGCCGCTTTTATCTTATTGTTGCATACATCTGATTGACTTCTAATAGAATCTTCCACACAATGGAACGCACAGCCTTAAAGAAAAAGCCCTATACGGACGTCTCCCTACTAATTTGAGCTTAAGGTAGATGCTCTTTGCTGAATATTTAGCAGTCTGCTAAACCCATTGATCTCCTTGATATAGTCTCTTGCATTCCACAGGAGGGTTTGTAATTAACAATGTAGATGAGTAGCTATAGGCAAGATCTTTGTGTGTTGATATCTGAGCTTTTTTTCTTCTTCTCTCTCTCTCATTTTCAGGGAGCTAATCAGATTTGCATACTTTTTCATTGCCGAGACCTTTCTTGCCATTTATAAAAGTTTCTAAAATATCTTGCGCACAACAGAAATTTTGTTCAATTGTTCATGGGCTGGGCTCATTCACACTTTAATTGTTAAAATGAAGACAAAAAGGACTCTGAAAGGGACAGGCGCCCCAGCGCATAAGTGCTATCTCTTCTGCATGTTTGAAGATAGCCAGAAATTAAAATAATGTAAAATTATTAAATGCAAATGGAAGCAAAGAGAGAGCTCAGCGGTGCCTATGTGGTGTGACGAGTCATTTCTGAAGGCTTCCAACAGGAATAATTTTTTTTCCATTTATAAGTGTGTGTGTTTTTTTCCACCCCGTTAAAAGCAAAATTCAAGCTTTATACAGCATGGGAGGCACCAAATATGGTCATTATGGCTAACTGCAAAAAGCTCAGTGCCAAACATCACACGCTTGTGAAGATGCAAGAAAGGATTTGAAAGGCATCTAGTTATCTGTCAAATGGAGCTTTAGATGAAGACTCCAGCAGAGAACAAATGAAGTCTTTGGAAGGTAGTGTTGGACTAATCTTGTAGCACACATTTCATGCTTAGATGTGCTATAAAAACCCGTTGACATTATCGGTGAATGACATCATGCTGCACTTAAGGAGAAAAGCCTTTATTTCTGCTCCCAAATAGTGCGATCCTAGGCACGTCGACGCAGAAGTAAATTCCATTGTGTCCAATGGCGCCTACTCCCAGGAAAGGGTGATAGGATTGCAGACAAGGGGCCCAATCCTATCCAATGCTCCAGCACTGATGCCGCCCCCAAGATAAGGGAACAAACATTCCCACTGAGGAGGCCTCAACGTCTGCACATTCCCCCCCCCCCCGCAGAATGCAGCATGTGCCCCATAGACACAGCTGCCTCTGCACTAGAACGTTGGATTGGGATTAAAGTCTCTTTATCCATGCCATGTACCACTTATTGAAACATCTGAAAAAAAGTTTCAAAGAACTTTAACTGAGAAGAAGCATCAGGTTTAGCAGGAGGCAAATGGAGAAATTTGCATAAGGGCATACGTTAATGTCTTTCTCAAGGGCTGACTGAGAGGTAGCATGTAGCGTGCATTACAACAAAGCTACAATTCTATGCAAGTTTACCTGAGAGCAGCGATGGGATCTACAAACGACCTGGGGGAACGCTGGGCGGGACTTCCGCGGGGCTTCCGCGTGATTGGCTGCCCGACTGCAGTGTTTTGCAGCTGTCCTGGCCTCGGGGGGGGCTGCCCCTGGTTAGCGCGCCCCACTGCTGCTCGCCCAGGCACACAGCACGACCCTCACCCGTCCTCCGCAGCGAGCAGGAGCCCCCCCCCGAAGCCAGGGCAGCTGCGGATCGCTGCGGACGGGCTGCCAATCACCCGGATGTCCCGCCTAAGTCCCGCCCAGCGTTCCCCCAGGTCATTTGTAGATCCCATCGCTGCCTGAGAGTAAGTCTCAGTGAAGACGGTAGGGCTCATTTCTAGGAAATACGAATAAGCTAGCACTCTAAACCTACCTTTTATCTAGGATATTTTTGAATTCACATTTCCCCCCACTCGTAAGTAATTGTTTTCCACTACTGCAATCCATTTCAAGAGTCTGGGAGGAGAGGGGGCCTCGTTCCCCTATGCACAGAAGTATGACTGTGCAGATTTTCACCACTAATGAATGTGCATTTTGGTCCTGCTTGCCTTTTCTTCAAGCTAATCAGCATAATAAGCAGATGCAGGTTGTCATAAGAACATCATGTCAACATTACGGGAAATGTCTCAGCCAGCAGAAACACAGGGCCGTTTCCAGGAAAGCACGCACATGCAAAAAAGCAACTGTAATGGTAGTTGGGGGTGGATCGGTGACAGCTCCAATAAGAGGCCATCTGCGCATCGTAGCAAATGCACTCTTTCGCTGAGCGCACCACTGCATAAGGGCCAGAGAATGGGTTGGCATGCAGCTAAGGACAGGGGGACGCATCACAGTTCTATTCCCTAATAGCCAGATGAATGCTGAAAATTGCTGGTTAATTAATCTGCATTTTGTTTAAATGTTTCCCTTTTCAATTTTCCCTGGGTGTGAAAGTCCTTCATTAAGGTTTCACTGAAATGTTAATACCCCCTACTGTGTAAATCTGTTTTAAACCGTCCTCGATGGTTCCAAGGCAAGATGGCTGAGAGTATCGGCTAGCAATTCATTGTGAGGCCGGCTGCACCCAGTGAACCTGACTTACTTTTAAATTCGCCTTTTATTGATTCGGCTCTTTAATTAACATTTGACTTTTTACCAGGTTTTCAGAAGTAAAGAGGAAACCTTAAATAATTGCCCATATCAATGCTGTTAACAGTCCACAGGTCCACATCTTCCTTTACAACTGGAGGATGAGCCGACATCAGTAGTAAATCTTTACAGATTCCCCCCCCCTCTTGCCAGAGGCAGATCTAAGGGAGGGCAAAGCTCTAAGTTTTGCAAGAAGGCTTACCTTGCAGTAGAAATCACTCCTCTCCTGCACCGTTTTAGCCAATCCTCACAGGGAACAGCAACATCTTGGCGTTGCTTACTGGCTACAGCAGCAAGGGAGAGGAGGGATTTACATGACAGGGTAAGGCTCCTTGCAAAACGTAGAGCTCTGCCCTCCCTGTAGATCCGCCTCTGGCTCTTGCATTATGTTAGCCTCAGTAAATAATGTGTTTGATGGTTGGTCAATATCTTTAGGCGCATTTTCTCCCACTCTTATTTATTTATTTGAAGAATTTGTACCCCGCCTTTCCCATGCCGAAGCAAATGCCCAAGGCGGCTTACATGAGCAGGCTAGTCTAAACCACCATTATTTTCAATGGGGTTTTTACAAATCTACAGTATTCTTGTGATCTGCCAATCCTCAGGCCCAGATGTTGCCTTCACAGTGTGGTTTTCTCCAGTGGTGGGATTCAAATGAATTAACAACTGGTTCTATGACGTCATAGCTGGAGCAAAAAAAAAAACCTGAAACCAGCCGAGGTTAGCGAGTGGGTGGGGCCCGGCCATTTAACAATCGGTTCTATAGAACCTGGGTGAACCCCCTGAATCCCACCACTGGTTCTCTCCTTTGGCTGCCTGCCGTCAAGCCTCAGCAGGCAATCGCAAGTCAAGCCTGGACAGGTCCTCAAGGTGGTATTCCCTTCTTTGCCAGCTGGCCTCCTCACACACTCCGCTGCAACTCTCACTTCTGGTGAGCTAATCAGCTCCACAGCGACTCCGTTCTGCCACTGCAGGTACTGCAGCTTGTCCCAGCCTGGCATCCGGCTCCCATCTAAAAGCAAACCGCAGATTTTCCTGCTTAGCTTCAGGCAGTACCAGCAGCTCAGCCATCAGTCCACACCTCCTGCCCATGACTATATGACTTATGCCTTATGACTATAAGAGTGATGATCTCATCACAACTCTTTTTTTAAAAAAAATCAGATTATGATCAAATGATCAAATCAAATTATTCACGGAAGGGATAGAGTCGATAGAGGGGTGTTCTTTTCCCTCTCTCAAAACACCAGAACCAGGGGGCATCCGCTAAAACTGAGGATTGGGAGAGTTAAAACAGATAAAAGGAAGTACTTTTTTTACTCAGTGGGTGGTTAATCTGTGGAACTCTTTGCCACAGGAGGTGGTGATGGCATCTGGTCTAGATGCCTTTAAGAGGGGATTGGACGGATTTCTGGAAGAAAAGTCCATCGTGGGCTATAGGCAATGATGGATTGTGCAACCTCCTTACTTTAGTAGTAGGCTACTTCAGAGTACCGGGTGCAAGGGAGTGGCAACAGGATGCAGACATCTGGTTGTCTCATGTGCTTCCTGAGGCACCTGGTGGGCCGCTGTGAGATACAGGAAGCTGGACTAGATGGTCCCTTGGCCTGATCCAGCAGGGCTCTTCTTATGTTGTTATGTACAGAGGCCAAATTGCTTCTAAGAAAAGTGTCCTGGAAGTCTTGGATTATTGGAGTCTCAGAGCAATTGCTGACACACACACACACACACACACACCCATGTCCGTTTCTCTCTAGGGATGCTTTTGAAATGGATTTCAGCAAGGGTGGAATTTGATCACACGGTGGGAAGCAAGTGGCAGGGGCCTCGGACAATGCTGCGAAGATTAAAAAAAATTCCTTATTGCTCTGAAAAGAGTGGCAGCCAGTCCAAACCAACTTCCCAGGGCTGATGCCACCATGCCAAAAGGGTAAGTGCTGCATTCTGTGCAATCTGCAATCTCTGCAGTCTGAAACCCACAGTCAACTAATGAACTTCCCTTCTATCGTCCAAAACTACCCTAGTCTTACACAAGGCACCACCAAACCACACCACCCAACAAAGGCAACATGCAGTCAGCTTGCCTGCCCATCAGGTCCTCCTTCCTCCTCCAGGAGCAGGGCCCTCCCCGTCTCCAGCATCCCATCTTCCCATATTTCAATGTGGCTTCCCTAGGTGCTTCATGACCCACCTGAAATTGGCTCGTGACCCATTGGTGGTCCCAACCCACAGTTTGGGAGCCACTGGTGTAGACACTGCTGAGCTAGGTGGATCAGTGGTCTCATTCAGTTTAAGACAGTCTCCTATGGAATTTCTGGAGGAGAATCCTGTTTCACTGGAATATATTTGTTCATCCTTTTTTTTTTTCCCCAGTCAGTTCCTCTAGGAGAGCATTGTTCCATAGCTGAACAGTACTTTTTTTGTCTTTTTTCCTCCTCCCTTCTTATTCAAGGTTGATATGGGAGTTTTTACTAATGAGCTCTTTAGGCCCCAAACACATGTCTCTCTGTGGCTGAAATTTACGAGTAATCAGAAAGAGAGAGAGAGAGAGAGCAGCCTTTCCAAGCCTCATCTCTATCACTATCACTGAGGTTTTTTTTCCCTCTTGTTGACAGTAATTGACACATGTTCAGCCTTCTGAGCACATGCAAGGGACATTACTGCGGATATGCCATAAATCAGCCAGTTCCTACCTTCCGTGAGATTCAATATCTTCTGGTTAAGAGTTTCTTGAAAGCACTCATCACTCATTGAGAACATTCAGTGGCGTCTCTACAGGGAGGGCAGAGCTCTAAGTTTTGCAAGGAGCCTTATCCTGTCATGTAAATCCCTCTTCTCCCTTGCTGCTGTAGCCAGTAATCAATGCCAAGATGTTGCTGTTCCCTGTGAGGTTTGGCTAAAACGGTGCAGGAGAGGAGTGATTTCCACTGCAAGGTAAGGCTTCTTGCAAAACTAAGAGCTCTGCCCTCCCTATAGAGATGCCACTGAGAACATTGCCTGGTCCTCCTAAGGATAAGTTTAGCATTCCTTTGAATTTACTTCCCTTGTGAGGGTCAGCATTCTTTTCTCCAGAATACACCAGGGAAAGATGCAATGTTAGAATAGTGTGTCATTCCCTAGTGCGGCATTTCTCAAACGGTGGGTCAGGACCCACTTGGTGAGTTCATCACCTGATTTCTGGTAGGCCCTGCAGAGCCTTCAATGAAGATACGGGAAAAGGAAAGATCAGATAATTGACTCAAGCCCTGAAGCTATTAAAAAAATCAGATAGCTATTAACTGCCCTGCAAAGAACTGAGCTTCTGCAGTTTGCAAGCTCCTGTAAATTCAGGGAGACAAACACTTGAATGTATTTTTTTTTCTGATGTGTTTTTTTCCCATCAATGACAGGTATTGACAGGTGAAGTCTCGGACCCCTCAAACCTTGGGCTATTCATTAGGGATGTGTCATTACAAGAAATGCTGAGTCGTCGTTTTGCAAACAAACAGATGCATGTAAGTAAAGAAATAAAATATTCCTTTCTAGATCAACTTTTTTTTTAAAGTCTCCTAAAGTTAGGTGGGTCCCAAAGAGAGTGTCATTTTCAAAAGTGGGTCCTGATATTAAAATGTTGGAGAACCATTGCCCTAGTAAATTCTGGGGAATAAATGGTGCCTGGCATCTGCCATAGCCCTGAACTCAAGTGAGAACCAATGCTTGGCCCCAGAATCTGTCTTACTCAAGGCCTTGAACATGCAAGCACCCACACACAACCATAAAGAACCCCCTGCCAACCCCCCATTTCAGGGTTTAGTGGTCAGTCTCATCAGGTGGGTCAGTTGATGGGCGCGGCCAGTGTCCAACCTGGCCAAGCCTTGATACCATTCCTGGTTATGTCTAGGCTGGGTCAAGCTTCAAGGGCAAACATTAAGGAATCTGCAGTTTTGAGAGCTGAATATGTCTCAAGCATGAATTCTTTTGTCATCCGTAGGTTTGTGTGTGCACGTGTTAACGTTTGCCAGCAGTTACATTTCCGAAGTCTCATCACGTCTCCGGTAGCGTTGATGTTCCTCTCCTTTTTGTGTGTTTTGTTTTGAACTAGTTTAGAAGATTGCCTCCGAGACTGGCTTGGCTGGGCAGCTAGGCTTGGAGATTGTTGTTGCTGTTGATCCTTTTTTAAAGGAAAATGAACTGCTGCCATCTCATTTCTCTGATGTCTTTCCAGTGGATCCAGCAGTCGCTGAGCGACATGTTGAGATGTTGGTTGTTATCTTGGTAGCTTGCTACGGGCAAAATGCAACACACACACAAATCCCAGGACTTGGTATGCATTCCAATGGTACACGGCAGAGCTGCAAGGCCCAGAAGGAGTACATTAAAATATGAACTGCTTAGCAATTACCTCCTCATTGTTGCAGAGGAGCTGCTCAAAAACCATGTTCTGTTTATGCCAGGGAATTGCAAAGTCATGATTCAATTCACCTTCTGACAGTTAATAGATGCTGCAACATGACCGTGGGAGGAAGCAAAACCCAGACTGTGCAAAGCTTTTCATTTAGGAAGCAGTTTCTGTTTTTCACTGGGCAGGGGACGCTTGGAACTGTTGATGAGCTGCTCACCTATTCCATGAGAGAGCAGATGTTTCCCCAGATGCCAACGCCCACCTTTCCATACATGGGGAAATGTATGCATTTACGGAAGCTCTTGCTTTACTGTCCTTTATCCAAGAATATCACACTGGAATACAACACAGAAATTCCAAACTGACGTAGCATAGTTGCAGGCAGCCCAGTCCACTATAACCCTTGGCGTGGCGGCTCCGGTGTGGCCTCTACTGATTTAGCCGAAAGGGTTAATGCCTCCGATTGCCCGAAGATAACAGCTGAAGACTAACGGTAGTCTTGTGAGCTCGAGCCTACCGGAACTCTCTGTGAGCGTTGGGCAGACCTTGCAAACTGCGGCTGATTAAAAGCTGACTTCCAGCTGCCTCGTGGGAGGAGGAGTGTGAAGTCAGCTGCGTCTCTGGTGGGAGCAGGGAAGCCTCTTATCAGCCAGCAGAAGACAGACGGGTGGCTAAGAAAGAAGGCTAAATCCAGAAAGAAAGATCTGTATGAGTGTTGTTCTTGAAAGATAGAACATTTCTGTAAATTGTAAAAACCTTTGGGTTTGTGAATAAAAGTCTGCCTATGTAAACCGCCTTGAGTTACAGTCATTAGAGAAATCTAGTGATCTTAAGAAAGGCGGTATATAAATACATGTATTATTATTATTATTATTATTATTATTATTATTATTATTATTATTATTATTATTACTGTATCCTACTGGGGGGGCGGGTTTCAACATCCATGGGCCTCAATGGAAAGGAGCATTTGTTCACTTAGCCTGGAGTAATTCCCTGTGGCCCTGGTGGGTCAATGCAGACCGGCATCAGCTGGGTAGCTGGTGCAAGTCTGAGAGCGCAATGCTAACCTGGAGTTAGGCTGACACAGTTAGGCCAGCAACATTTAGCTGGCACAAGGGGCTTCATAAAGTATATTTGGACCACTCATGGAGCCAGAGAGGCCAGCACACAGACATGCAGCATCCTCCCTGACTCAGAGACCAAATGTGCTTTACGGAGGCCCTTGTGCTGGCCAAACTGTGCCGGCCTAACTCCAGGTGAGGACGGCACCCTGAGCTGATCCATGAACGCAGATCAGGCCTGAGAAGTGGGGTTAAGATTTGGCTTGCGCCACAGCTGCTAAGACCACCCCCCTCCTGGGCTTGATCCGCCTTTCTCCCTACTCCCATCGCAACCACATGTAGGGAAAGGGACAGGAGGTGTGGACTGATGGTTGAGCTGCTGGTACTGCCTGGATCTCAGCAGGAGAATCTGTGATATTTTGCATGGGAGACGGAATGCCATATTCTTCATACTTTTGCATCGTCACTTGTTTTTGACTTCGCCCTGGGACACTGGAATTTATCCAGTGTGAAGCATATCCGTAGGCTGGGAGCCAGAGCTCTTGACCCAGCGAGGAGAATCACACAACTTTGAAATCACCGGGACTTGAAGAGTTGGTGCTTCCTCGCACGAGTGCCTCTCATTGCCATCAATCATCGAAAGCCCCCCAAAAGAAGCCCAAGAGTCCTTTATCAGTGATGGAAAGAGATTCAATTTGGCCTCGTCTAATTCCTTATCTAATTATTTGACATGCCGTGCAGCTTGAAAGCTAATTGACAATGTGTCATTTCCAGTTGCTCGCCACGGAGCCGCCGACAAGCTGCCCTTCCCATTTGCCATGTTGCACGAGTCAGTTTTGCAGGAGAAATAAGTAATCTAAATTTAATTGAGTGCATTATTGCCAGCACTATGAGACCTCTGCACACTATTAGTTTAGACATGAAGGCGAGCGGCCGGTTCCCTTCTGAGGACTTAGAAGGGGCACAAGAGAGACCGGAGGTATTTGCAGTACAGTAAATCCCTTCCTTCTCTTGAAAGGAAATTAATATCTGTTTTGAATATCTGCTAAGCTACAGCACATCATTTCATTATTGATGGAGTTAAGATCCTTAACCTGAATGCACGGGAGGCTCAAGGCAGGTAATATTTTAAAACACTTAATTAAAAAAAAATCTCTTCCTGAAACATAAAATAGTTTAAAATGAGGTCTTCCATTGGAATGAGGTTGGTTCAGGAGGGGGTTTGCATCATAACATCACAGGAAGGAAAACTCTGTCACCTGCATGGACGTAGGGAGCTGCCTCTTGCAAAGCCTAACCAGGTTGTTTTCTCTTTACTTATCAACAGTAGCTCTACTGCAGTGGCTCTAAATTTTTTGGCAGGTAGGACGGACTTGGGTGTAATTGGAGACCCCTGCAAATTGTACGATGCTTGGGCTGGGAGCAGTGGTGTTATCCTACCGGAACGCTGGGCAGGACATCCGGGTGA
>JAJKFI010000023.1:7194508-7229393 GCA_029204185.1 Lerista edwardsae | reverse complement strand
GCTGGGAGTATGCTATTTCTATCACATGATCTAGGACAGTGGTTGGACCACATGATCTAGGACTTACGGCACAACCCTCACCAACTTTCCAGCACTGATGTTGCTGTGCCAATGGGGCCTGCTCTGCATCCTGCAGTTGGGGGGCAGTCCCAGAGACCTCCTCAAGATAAGGGAATGTTTGTTCCCTTACCTCAGAGCTGCATTGCTCTTACCCCAGTGCTGGAAAGTTGGTTAGGCTTGTGCCCTGTGTCCTAGATCACGTGATCCAACCACTGTCCATCCATCTTGTCTGTGATTCAAAATGGTGGCACTTGACAGAGCCAGTAAGAAGAGGCCTCCAGGGACATCCCACGATGCACAATTTGGGAACCACTGATCCAGGGGGAAGAATTGTGGAGGTTTGTGACATGTTAGCTTTCTTGGAATAGTCAAGACTTGGGGACTATTTTTAAAGGCCACAAGGATGCATTAAAAACACAAACCACCATACAGACTCCATTTATTGAAAAGGGACATATTTAGATAATGAATCAGGCCTGTTCCACATTCGTGAACCTAGCAACTGGTAGGAAAGGAACAAAAGGCAAGAGCCTTTAGCATGGAAGGGAAAAAAAAATATGCTGCAAAACTAAGTGGAAGACAAATCAATGCCCAGAGGTAGCCATAATCCACAGCCAAAGTCATTTGGAAAGATAGATGGTTTCCCTGACCTCGAGGACCCTGAAGTCTAATGGCAGGGAAAGGTGGAGAATGAGAACTTAGGACATTAGACAATTAATTTCAATGGATCCATGTTTTGTTGTGCGGAATGGAGAGCAGGTGAGAGAGAGAGAGAGAGAGAGAGAGAGAGAGAGAGAGAGAGAGAGAGCACAAACACATGCTCTGCCTTTGTGCAATTTAGAACAGGCTATAATTGTTTGAAGGCAAGACGCATGAGCCAACAGCTCCAATTTCTAGTCTCACTATTTATCTGTCCAATTACCAAAGTGCTTCAAAGGTGTGAAAGGTGAATTTGCAAAGTTTCTGCCGTGCCAGTTCTCCCTTTGAATGTAGCAGTCGAACAACTCAGGTGATGATGCCTCAGACCCGCCATGCCCCCATGGGTGGTTTTGTTTTTTTTGTATTGTTGCCATGGTGACGGTGTCAGTGTGAGATCATTTCATAATTATGTGATGAGGCCAAGATTCACCAAATATAACTCGGCGCATATTCCAGTAGGCTGCAGTGACACTGCAGTGTCTCAGGGTATTCATGACACACGAGGGCATGCAAAGAGAGAGCTTTCTCTGTGTCTTTCTCAAGTGTTGATGTCACACAAATCAACACTGGAAGTTAATGTCAAGGTTCCTCCTAAATTGAAACATCTGAGAACGTTTATGGGAACCCAAGTGAATTCTGGAAGGGAAATTCCTCATGGGGTGTCCCCCACTTCCCTTCCATGTTAGGAAGATCCTAAATCGAGAATTCTAGATCTTCCTCAAGCCTGGGCATCTCTATGTTTCAGGCTGCAATTTTCACTTACACAGGGGTAAGGGCACAATCCTAACCTGGAGTTAGGCTGGCACAGGTAGGCCAGCAAGGTTTGGCCAGCGCAAGGGATACCATCAAGTGCGTTTGGACCACTCTCAGAGTCAGGGAGGTCGGCACACGTCTTTTTGAGCGTTTTGAAACACCCCTGCTCCAGTTCTGCTCTGCAAAACAAAAATCGTCTGATCTTCAAGGCAGAGATCAGAGCTAATTAATTTTCATTCCATCTGAAGAATAACTTGACAATATGTATTTTCCCTAGAGATACTAAAGCCCTTTGGCCCCAAGGGGTTTTCCTAATCTAACTGGGATTTTTAAAAATGTCTTTCAAACTCTTGTGGATGAACATATGCAGCTGCTGTTTGTTGACTCAGACATCTAGCTCAGTAATGTCTTTTCTGGCCAGCGGCAGCACCAGTTGTTAGGTTTTCAGACATTCCCAGCCCTGGGTTAGATTGAACCTGGAACCTTCTTAGCAGATCCTCAGCTATGGAGCTTTCTCCAAGGGACAACATGGCCAAATCTCAAATATCACCTTTAATTCAGTAGAGGCAGAGGCATTCCTACTGTGGATTGGACCCAGGGCAGTGGCACTAATCTGGAGTTTGGTGTTCTGGAAGTTTTTGGGGGAGGTGGCATAATGATGTAATTCTGTCACACACACACACACACACACACACACACACACACACCAATCTTCCAGGCTTTCACATTGATTGAGGGCACAATCCTAAACTGAGTTAGGCCGGCATAGTTAGGCCAGCAAAGTTTGGCCGGCACAAGGGCCACCATAAAATATACTTGGACCACTCTCAGAGTCAGAGAGGCTAGCGCACAGAGGTGAGCCATCCTCCCCGACTCCGAGAGTGGTTCAAACGCCACTCCTTTGTATCTGGCATTCTGAGGTAAATTTCTGATGTAAATATGAGGTAAATAAAGCAAAGTCTGGCCAGCACAAGGAACACCGTAAAGTATGTTTGGACCACTCTCGAAGTCAGAGAGGCCAGCACACAGACGTGCACCATCCTCCCTGACTCGGAGAATTGTCCAAACGCGCTTTGTGGTGGCCCTTGTGCTGGCCAAACTTTGCTGGCTTAGCTTATGCTGGCCTAACTCCAGTTTAGGATTGCGCTCTTATATGCAAAAGGTCTGCCTCCATTTGGCAATCTTTGAGCTGCTTTGGGTCCAGCTGCTGCACACTCTTGCTGGTGGGTGGTATAAGCACAATCCGCCGTGAAGACGCATAGTGACGAGGCCTAAAACGGCCCCAAGGTTGCGAAGGAGCCTGATGTGCCCTCCTGAGACTCTTGCCTGGGGGTGGCCTGCTGCACCCTACCTAGAGACACCACTGGGAGCCTAATCCTATGCATGCCTGCTCAGAGGTAAGTCCCATTATAGTCAATTGAGCTTGCTCCCTGCTAAATATGGATAGGATTGCAGCCTGAGTGGGCATCCCTGCATGATGTATAATAAAGGTAAAGGTTTCCCCACGACCGAATGGTCTAGTCGTGACCGACTGTAGGGGGCGGTGCTCATCACCGTTTCAAAGCCTGTAGAGCCGGCGTTTTGTCCGAGGACAAGCTTCCGTGGTCATGTGGCCGACATGACTCTACGCTGTAGTGCATGGAACGCCGTTCCCTTCCCACCAAAGTGGTCCCTATTTATCTACTGGCATTTAGGTGCTTTCAAACTGCTAGGTTGGCAGGAGCTGCGCCAAGCAACGGGAGCTCACTCCTTTGCGCAGTCTTGAACTCCCAACCTTCCGGTCGGAAAGCCCGGCAGCAGCGGTTTAACCTGCTGCGCCACCACGTCATACAATGTTTAGGACTGCAGTAATGGGGAGCTGAGGCCAATGGCCCAATAGGTCAAGGGAGCTGCCAGTCAAAAAGGTGTGGGAACCACTGGTGTATGACAGTTCCTATCCTGTGAAACATCAGTTAGTCTTGCAGGATGCCGCAGAAATATTTTTTATTTCCTCCAAAACCACAGCAGGTGTTTTGCTCGAGGCCCTTTGCATGTCGCTCAATTGTTTCAGATTCAGCGGCAGCTCAAGTTCTCTCGCTTGTCAGTGACAGCCACTCCCACAACAACTATCTCCCCATGCCTGCTTTGTGCCTTTCAGAATTCTCATTGAGCCAACACGGTGCGATGCTGTCGAAATGCGGAGTGTGCCTTGTTAGCTAATTTGAGCGAAGATGCACATATTTTGCTCTAATCAAGGCAAATCTTGAGAAATTACAGCCTGGAGACGGAGAAGACTTGAAAGAATGAACGTGCAGGGTGTGATGGATAGGGGGCCGAGATAAAGCCGTGTTCCTGCCTCAATTATCAGAAATTGTCTGATTAGTTTTACACGTCCCTGACGCAAGGAAAGAAAATTCAGGTGTCGGGGTTGTAACAGCACAATTTACACATGTACGATTTGGAACATGATTATTAGAGCTTAATAGAGAATAATGGAACTGTGCCTGGGCCAATTCTGAAATGTTGAGCTCATCCTTTCCCTTGAAGTCGGAGCTGAGTCCAGGATTGGGTCCAATCCCGGATTGCAGGATTGGGTCCAAGCAGCGACCAAAAGCAAGCAGGTGACTCAAAGCTAAGGAGATGTAGAGCTTTGGCAAGGACCAAAGTTACACTTCATTCAGTGGAGAATGGGGCAGGGAACGAACCTAGAAGGAGCATTTGTACAATGAGGGAAATTTCTTCCAATTTAGAGTGGTGGCGCTGTGGGTTAAACCGCTGCTGCTGAGCTTGCTGACCGGAAGGTTGGCAGTTCAAGACCGTGCAATGGAACATAACATAAGAACATAAGAAGAGCCCTGCTGGATCAGGCCAAAGGCCCATCTAGTCCAGCTTCCTGTATCTCACAGCGGCCCACCAGGTGCCCCAGGAAGGCATGAGACTACAAGATGCTTGCATCCTGTTGCCACTCCCTTGCACCCGGTACCAGTAGCCCATCACCTTTGTAAGGAGGTTGCACAATCCATCATTGCCTATAGCCCACGATGGACCTTTCCTCCAGATATCTGTCCAATCCCCTCTTGAAGGCATCAAGACCAGATGCCATCACCACCTCCTGTGGCAAGGAGTTCCACAGATTAACTACCCGCTGGGTAAAAAAGTACTTCCTTTTATCTGTTTTAACTCTCCCAACCCTCAGTTTTAGCGGATGCCCCCTGGTTCTGGTGTTTTGAGAGAGGGAAAAGAACATCCCTCTATCGACTCTATCCCTTCCATGCATAATTTTGTATGTCTCAATCATGTCCCCCCTCAGGCGCCTTTTTTCTAGACTGAAGAGCCCCAAACGCTGCAGTCTTTCTTCATAAGGGAGGTGCCCCAGCCCCGTAATCATTTTTGTCGCTCTCTTCTGCACCTTTTCCAACTCCACTATGTCCTTTTTGAGATGCGGCGACCAGAACTGGACACAATATTCCAGGTGTGGCCTTACCATCGATTTGTACAATGGCATGATAATATTGGCTGTTTTATTCTCAACCCCTTTTTTAATTACCCCAAGCATGGAATTGGCCTTCTTAATTGCTGACGCACACTGGGTCGATACCTTCATTGAATTGTCCACCAGCACCCCAAGATCTCTCTCCTGAGCTGTCACAGACAGCTCAGAACCCATTAGCCTATAGGTAAAGTTTTGGTTTTTGGCCCCAACGTGCATCACTTTACATTTGTCTACGTTGAAACGCATCTGCCATTTGGCTGCCCATTCCTCCAACTTGGAGAGATCATTCTGGAGCCCTTCACAATCCCTTCTGGTTTTTACCACCCGGAAAAGTTTTGTGTCATCTGCAAACTTAGCCACCTCGCTGCTTATCCCTGTCTCCAGGTCATTTATGAATAAGTTGAAAAGCACGGGCCCCAAGACAGATCCCTGGGGCACTCCACTTTTCACCTCTCTCCACTGTGAAAATTGCCCATTGACCCCCACTCTCTGTTTCCTGGCCCTCAACCAATTCTGGATCCATAAGAGGACCTGCCCTCTTATTCCCTGACTGTGAAGTTTCTTCAGCAGTCTTTGGTGGGGGACCTTGTCAAATGCCTTCTGAAAATCTAGGTATATGATATCCACAGGTTCACCCACATCCACGTGCCTGTTGACCTTTTCAAAGAATTCCAAAAGGTTTGTGAGGCAAGACCTACCCTTACAGAAGTTAGCTCCCATTGCTTGCCCCAGCTCCTGCCAACCTAGCAGTTCGAAAGCAGGTAAAAATGCGAATGGATAAATAGGTACCATTTTGGTGGGAAGGTAATGGCGTTCCGTGCGCCTTGGCATATAGTCATGCCGGCCACATGACCACAGAAGCTTGTCCTTGGACAAACGCCGGCTCTACAGGCTTAGAAACGGAGATGAGCACCGCCCCCTACAGTCAGTCACAACTAGACCATTCAGTTGTGGGGAAACCTTTATCTTTTACCTTTAAGAAAAAGGGAAGAGGGCATGTTCTTAAGAAAGGAGGAAATTGTCAAGTTTTGCTCCATTCAAGATGGCCACATTTCCTGTATCTAGCCCAGTGGTTCCCAACCTTTTTAGGGCCAGGATCCAATTTTCAGTATGGCAATCTGTCGGGATACCACTAAGACCCAAAGTGATGTCATTAAGCAGGAAGTGACATAGAGCCTGTAAAAACTATGTATGTAGACTACCATACATTACCAAATGCAAGAGGTATTCTCACCTGCTGGCGTTCATTTGGGACAAATAGCAAAGAAATATCCAGAAGTAGCTCTCCCTTGGTCACCCTGCAGTTCAGTGTGGCTATGGTGCAATATGGTGCAGAGCACATATTTTGCACCTCTTTGCAAGGCTGAGAAAGATCCGTCAGAAACCTGGAAAACCTCCTGCAGGGGAATACAGGCTACACTGAATGGGATGGATCAACTACATGACTCAATATAAGGTAGTTTCTTACATTCCTTTTTAGGGATAATAGACCCTGTCCTAGTGGGCTTGAATCTGCAAACTAAGAAAAACAAGCCAACAACCTACAATTTTTCATTTTGAAGAAGCCCATTTCATTTTGTGGCAAAGGAACGTCTGCAGTTCTTTTTTCCCCAAAAACGCAGCCACTGACCATAACGTCTGATTCAGTTCAGAGGATTCCTTAACATCCAGGCACTTATATCTGCAAGATTTATGGGTTCTTGTCCCTTTTCCATCTCTCGGTTTTTTTTTTTTTACAGGATTAGCTAAACCCCAGCAGAATGTGACTGTAAACAGAATGTGACTGCTGGGAATTGTTTGATGCCCCAGTTTTCAAAGGGGACGACCTTTGAACTTATTCATCTTGACTTTCACAGGAAGTACAGATGTTAGCATTTACTTTATTACCCCTGAGAGCAGCATTTTATCTATTGAAAACCCACAGGGAAGGCAAGACCTCATATGCTGACCACAGAATACCGTTGAAATAAAATAACCATTATGCTAGCTGACGTGAATTGTTTTTCAGTGGTTTTTGTGTGCTGGGAAAGGCCCTTCCACCTGCCCCAAACCTCCACTGGTAGCATCCTGTGCTGTCTCCAAACCTGGAAGCAATTGTCAGTGATATCGTGGGACAGCAAAGATTGGGAAGCCCTGGTTTAAGGTTGGTGAGATTCAGTATAGAAATTGCTCGAGTCTTTTTTCCCCCCTGTACATAATGAGATCTGGAAATGTAGCCCAGCCTACAGGCTAATGCTACTACCAAATCCCACAGCACAAAGAAAAAACACACAATCACCTTCTGTCTGTGACAGGGAAGGGATTACAGGGAAACGTGCAATTCTTTTAACCTGCTCTCTTTGATCAACACAGTTGTCAAGCTCTTTAAAAAAGTTGAATTCACCTCCATCGGAGAATTACCAGAAAGCAAATGTCCTTCCCATAAAATACGACTGCATTGTAACAGAACGTTCTTTGCACAGGCTATGTTTTATTAACATCCCTCAGTTCCCCTAATAAGACAAAAGCTCACCATATATTCATCTTTGTGGGCAGTGGGGAAAAAATAGACATGTTCGCAAGAGAATTCATTCCTTCTTCTTAAGAAGAATGCATGGGCTAGTTCTGCAACTTGTCTTATCTAAACCTTCCACATGACAGTGTGGTGAGCTTTGCTCCTGCCCGACAATAAGAGGGGATTGGATGGATTTCTGGAAGAAAAGTCCATCGTGGGCTATAGGCCATGATGGGTTGTGCAACCCCCTTACATTTGTAGTAGGCTACTTCAGAGTGCCGGGTGCAAGGGAGTGGCCACAGGATCCAAGCATCTTGTTGTCTCGTGCCTCCCTGGGGCACCTGGTGGGCCGCTGTGAGATACAGGAAGCTGGACTAGATGGGCCTTTGGCCTGATCCAGCAGGGCTCTTCTTATGTGCAATACAATGTGCGCGCTTTCTCCTCTCATTTCTTCTCTCCACGATTGATGTTAGCAGGGCTGAAAATGTGCATCTCTCTCTCTCGCCCCCGTTTGCTTGGCAAAAGGCTTCACACTAACTGTCTTTGTTTTATTGACATATGGCAGTTCTTTAATAATTGACAAATTTAATATCTGTCACTGCGTCAGCCTTTTTTGGGGCGAGCACCAGTCTCGAGACATACGACGACACGTGGAGATTGCCTTCGTGAGTGAGTGGCTTGGGAAAGGTCACCATGCAATTATGCTGAGACCTAACCCTTTTCTACACAGGTAGGAGGTGTGGGTTGGCAGCTTTCCCACTCAAAAGCAATGGTTGAGCAGAAGGCTTTATTTCGAGCTAAGGGTATGTCTTTTTGAAGCTATCTACCCGTCCGTCCGTCCATCTATGCACATACTGTACATTGCACAAGAAATTGGCCCCGTGACTGAAAATCTTTTCTTTTTCTTCTTAGACATTTCTCAGCTGTCATAGGGTTGTAATTCAGAATTCAGGCATGTGATTTGTAAGTGGTAATAGAGAGTGCAATGCTACACTGTTGTTGTTAGATCTATTCTGTTCTCTGTGACCCCCTGGAGCACCTACCCCCCGGCTAGGCTTGCCCCAATGGGTGTAGGATACCACCTGCAGCTCAAAGCAGCTGCTTTGCAACCCACCCTAGAATGGGCCCGCAAGGCACTTTCGCCAATTTCTAATAGCAAAGTGAGGGCGCAATCCTAACCTGGAGTTAGGCCGGCATAGTTAAGGCAGCAAAGTTTGGCCGTCACAAGGGATACCATCAAGCATGTTTGGACCACTCTCGGAGTCAGAGAGGCCAGCACACAGAGGTGCGCCAATCTCCCTGACTCCGAGAGTGGTCCAAACGCGCTTTACGGTGGCCCTTGTGCCTGCCAAACTTTGCTGGCTTCACAATGCCAGCCTCACTCCAGGTTAGGATTGCGCCCTGAATCAGGAAGGACAAAAAAAAGTCTATTTACAACCTTGACACAAGCAAAACCAATCAATCAATCAATCAACAGGTACTTATATACCGCTTTTCAACACAAAGTTCACAAAGCGGTTTACAGGCAAATAGTAATAATAAAGTTAAATGGCTCCCTGTCCCAAAAGGGCTCACAATCTAAAAAAAGGCAGACCGCCAGCAACAGCCACTAGAAAGACTGCGCAGGGGTGAAGAGGGACAGTTACTCTCCCCCTGCTAAATATAAGAGGACACCACCTGAACAAGTGCCTCTTGCCCAGTTAGCAGGGGCAACCACACAGCCCTCCTCCTTTCCAGCATACCATGTTTGCAATATGGCTGCTTACGATGCTTCACGAAATTGGCTCACAATCCACCTGAAATTGGCTCACTCACAATCCACTGGTGGAATCACTGTCCCAAAGCATCAAGAAACTGCTAACTGACCCCTGCTAACTGACCAAGAGGCACTTTTTCAAGTGGTGCTCCTCTTATATTTAGCAGGGGGAGAGTAATTGTCCCTCTTCACCCCTGCGCAGTGTCTTTTCTAGTGGCTGTTGCTGGTGGTGTTCTGCATTTTTCAGATTGTGAGCCCTTTGGGGACAGGGAGCCATTTAACTTTATTATTTATTTGCGTGTAAACCGCTTTGTGAACCTTGTGTTGAAAAGCAGTATATAAATACTTTTTGATTTGATTGATTAATAAATGTTGAAAAGGTTTTTCTGACCTTCAATTTCTCAGGCCTGTTACCATCACCAAATAAAGCCCCTTGATAGCCTCCTGGTATCATTGGGGCCAGCCCCAAAGGAAAGGGGCTGGCCCCCTTCTGGCCTGCCTGTCCTTTGAGCACTGGGTTTGATTGGGTATATAGGGCAGCTTCCTGCATTGAGGTCCTGGTGTCGCTCACTTTGCTGAATGGTTGGTTAGCCTTGTTCTGAGCACAAAGCAAGGAGAAATCCGAAGCTTTGTGTCTTAAGAGTTTTGAATCAAGAAGGCCATTTCTGCTACGGTGAGAGTGGTAATGCCAGAATCATCCCGCGGGGTGAGGGCTGGGCGGGTCTCCCCCTCTGCAGCAGCAGCATCAAGATGGCCGGGAGGTTTGGGCAACTCTGGAAGGTCACCAGATGTGCACAATGGGGCTTTGGCTTTAGTTTCCAGGAGCTGGACTTGAGCACGGAGGCTTTCTTCTACTTTGAGTCAACGAAGGAGCAAGAGTGGCTGACGGCCGTGGAGAGGGCGCTGCACCCCAAAGCCAAGTACAGGAAAGTGAGTCCTGCTCACTATTTGCCTGTAAACCGCTTTGTGAACTTTGTGTTGAAAAGCGGTATATAAATACATTGATTGATTGATTGATTGATTGATTGATTGAAACAATGTGGTTTATTTCCGAGCTAATGTGGATCAACCCATCCCATTTATTAACCTGGAACTATGGCCTACCTGGACCTCAGGAGGGTTCATTTTGCTATTGGAAATTGGCTGAGAAATAACCACAACCTATTTCTGCATTCTCAGGAAAGCAGCAGGCTCTGGCGTCACAATGACGGCACTTATTATTATTATTATTATTATTATTATTTATTATTTATTAGATTTCTACCCCGCCTTTTAGCCCGAAGGCACACAAGGCGGCACTACAGTACAAAAACACAACATAAAAGTTAACATCAAAAAGCAATTTAAAAACAATATTAAAACCATACAATCAAATTAAAACAAAACAATACAATTTAAAAACAACAAGCCATGTGGATCATAAAATATAAAAATGTAACAAAGCAGCCAGCCAGCCAGCCAGCCTGTCAACAGTTAAAAGCTTTTTGGAATAAAAAGGTCTTCAGCCCCCGCTGAAATGTAAACAAAGAGGGAGCAGTTCTCAGTTCTAAGGGGAGGGTGTTCCAGAGTTGGGGGGCCACCACCGAGAAGGCCCTCTTCCTGGCTGCCGCCCCTCTCACTTCTCCTGGTGGCGGCACAGCCAGAAGGGCCCCCCCCAGATGATCTAAGAGTATGGGTTGGATTATATGGAAGGAGGCGGTCCCTCAAATACCCCGGACCCGAGCCGTAAAGGGCTTTAAAAGTCAAAACTAGCACTTTGAATTGGGCCCGGAACAGAACCAGCAGCCAGTGTAGTCGCCGAAGCAACGGCTCGACAGAGTCAAACCGACATGCCCCAGCAACCACCCGAGCTGCCGCGTTCTGTACTAGTTGTAATTTCCGGACCGTTTTCAAAGGCAGCCCCACGTACAGCGCATTGCAATAGTCTAATCTAGATGTCACTAGGGCATGGGTCACTTCCAGCCATGACATCATTTCTGGCGGTTCCCAGACAGACAGTCATTCTAAAAAGATGGTGGCAGTGCTAAAAAGTCTGAGAACTACTGCTTTGAAGAGGGGAAGGAGGTTTGCTACATTTTGCTACACTTACTGTGACTCTGAAAATGAGTCCTACTCATGAATCAGCCTTCAACTACTGTACAGTACATGGGAAAAGGAATTTGTGTATTGTATAGTTCCAGGCACATCCATTAACATTGTTGCCTCGGATGCTGCCGCGGTAGAAACTGCCACACACTGCAGGCTATGGAGGGTTTTGGCAATAAAGTCCACGATAGTTACTGTAATCAGCTATTTCACTTAGTGTAACTAAACGTTCTCCAAGATTGATCAAATAAAAAGAAGAAAAAGCCAGACATTTCCAGAGTGATATCAAAGACCCATCAATTACTCAGTAATTCAGTCTTGCCGAAACAGGGGAACAAAGCATGGTAAATGTCAGCTATTTTATACTTAGTAATGCTGATTTATTTAAAAGTGCTCTTTATTGGAATATTTCATTCTCTTTTGGGGGGCAGGTTAGGATTGGACCCTGAGAGAGCAATCCCAACCTGGAGCTAGGCTGGCACAGTTAGGCCAACAAAGTTTGGCTGGCACAAGAGCCACCGTAAAGTGCATTTGGACCACTCTCCGAGTCAGGGAGGATTGTGCATGTCTGTGTGCTGGCCTCTCTGACTCAGAGAGTGGTCCAAACACACTTTACAGTGGCCCTTGTGCCGGCCAAACATTGCTGGCCTAACTGTGGCGGCCTAACTCCAGGTTAGGATTGCGCCCTAATTCTCTGAACTAAGCTTTCTAATTGTGTAAATAGGACAGAGAGGGACTCTGTTGAAATGGGTTTGCTTAACAGCAATACGTTTTCACATATGAATGTGCTGTTTCAGGTGGAAATCTTGAGACTGTCAAATTCCAGGGGACACCTGCTGTTTCACGATCATCTCACCCGAAATCAAGGTGAGATTTTAAGCAGGAGAGAAAAAAAATCTTAATCGTGACAAGTGGTGTTTAATCTCCAGTAGATGCAAAAAGTTGAGCTTTAGAGAAAGTTTGTGGAATGCTGGTATTTTTATGAAGCATCTCTCATTTTGCCCTCACACATACATGCCAGCGAAATGATTGGCAAGTGTCTTTGAACTCGGTCTCCTTGTTCCAATAGCTGCCTTAACCATTTTGAATTCCTCAGTGTGACTTGATGTTCTGCTAGGGAACTGTGGTAGTCATTTAGTCTGATACTCCTGCCTGCATTTGCTAAGCTTTGCTCGATTCATTATTATTTCTCTACCCTGCACACATGTGCTCAGAAACAACCTTTTGTCAAATTACACCCAGCCTAGTTGACACATTTCTGGCCAAATTCTCGCTCTTCTTTTGTATTTCACAGTTCTCAAAAGGGGAAGAGAAGAGTAATGAAGCATTGGAAATAATACAAAGAAGAGGAAAAAAATCTGCTATAAAACCTCCAAAGATGCTTGCAATTTTTTTTTTTTTTGAGACTGTGAATAAAGTCACTGAACTTAAAGGGGAAAAAGATGCCTTTTGTCTTTGTGATCTAATGCAAAGAATTGAAATAATGCATGCTTTCTAAGGGATAAAGTTCATTGCAGGAGAACACTGGCAGGATCTCTTATTGCTGGAAGAACCAGAAAATGCTTTAAGGACTTTAAGCGCAGTAAAAAAAAGAAAGAAAAACAATGACCCTGCCTTGTGCGTGTGGGAGAGAATGAAACTGTTATTATTTCTTGTGCTGCATTATTTATATAGCAACACACATGTACATGGGCACATTATATGGAACAAGATGAAAGGAACTTGTCCCAAGAGGATTACAATCAAGGTGCACCCAAGGGGAACAAGAGAGGAAGGGGAGGAACAGTCAGGGTGAAGGGAAGGAAAATGTCTCTAGCTACAAGGGAAGTAAGGCTAGCCCACTCTGGAGTATCCTAACCCTGAATGTTCAGCTTTTTAGATTAAAAAAGCATACTGTGGAAGTCTGTATGGTTGTTCACCAAGATGTGATCAGTTAAACAACTTGAAACAGATTTAGGGCGCAATCCTAACCTGGCACAGTTAGGCTGGCACAGTTAGGCCAGCAAAGTTGAGCCAGCACAAAGTTTGGCCAGCACAAGGGCCACCATAAAGTGCGTTTGGACCACTCACGGAATCGGGGAGGATGGTGCATGTCTGTGTGCTGGCCTCTCTGACTCCCAGAGTGGTCCAAACACACTTTATGGTGGCCCTTGTGCCAGCCACTTTGCTGGCCTAACTGTGCGGACAGGCCAGCACACAGATGTGCGCCATCCTCCCTGACTCCGAGAGTGGTCCAAACGTGCTTTACTGTGGTCTTTGTGCCAACCGAACTTTGCCGGCATAACTCCAGGTTAGGATTGCACTCTAAATCTCCCCGCTCACAGGCTGTGTTCCTTTGGATTTCCATTGCTGGTGGGCAAATATAGACAAGCATTTCATGTGTCACTTATAAGGCTCTGGAAATACTTTGGCTGGCTTTTGTTGGAAAAGGGAACCAGACTAGGTGAACCCTTGCCCCGATTCAGAACGGCCCTTCCTAGAAGCTTACATCAATGCGGTACATTTCCTGCAGAAGTCGCAACTCATTTGAGTTTCACTTCCTCGAAAAGGCTCTTTGACTTGACACTCCTGAACAAAACAGGAGGAGAGCTGACAGCTCAGGTCCAATTAGCAGTCTGGGGTGGTTGCAAATGGACTCAAAGAGCTCCATTGTCTTGATGCTGAACTTTTAATTTGCATCTTTAATGAGCTGTGACCTCATATATGTTGATGGCTTTTGTTTTCCACTGCTTTTTTTCCCCAGGATAGACTATTTATTCCAGATCATCTATGGTAAATTTGTTTGGGGTGGCGAAGGGCTCATTTCCCCAGATTACATCTGTTTGTATATCTGCCTCCATCTTGGTTGATTTCATTTTCTTTAGTGTGACATTATAGCAAGAATGGTATACATTTTTCAATGGGGAGAAAAATGACTTATTCCCTGAGAAAGAAAATTTCCAGCTCTGTTGACTGGTAAAAATTAAATTTAGCCATCCTCATTTATACAATTGTCAATGACAAAAATTATCTTGCGAGTACAGATAACACAAACCTGGCCTTTGTAATGTCTGGAAAGGGGCAGGATGAAAGTTTAGGATTGCTTCCCAGTCTTCCGACAGAAGACCACCACTGTAAATCATCCCAACTAGAAACAGAAGTTCTTAAAAAAGGTAAAGGTTTCCCCACGACCGAATGGTCTAGTCGTGACCAACTGTAGGGAGCGCTGCTCATCTCCGTTTCTAAGCCTGAACAGCTGGCGTTTGTCAGAGGACAAGTGTCCGTGGTCATGTGGCCGGCATGACTATACGCCGTAGCTCACGGAACGCCGTTCCCTTCCCACTGAAGTGGTCCCTATTTATCTACTCGCATTTTTAGGTGCTTTCGAAGTGCTAGGTTGGCAGGAGCTGGGACAAGCAACGGGAGCTCACTCTGTTGCGTGGTCTTGAACTCCCAACCTTCCGGTCGGAAAGCCCAGAAGCGGCGGTTTAACCTGCAGCACTACCACGTCCCTTAGAAGTTCTTAGTGCCCTGAAAATTGATGCCCCGACTACCTGAAGAAGAAAAAAACTGCCAGGAAGCCTTTTTTGCACATGAAGGATGGTGCATGTCTGAGTGCTGGCCTCCCTGACTCCAAGAGTGGTCCAAACATACTCTACAGTGTCCCTTGTGCTGGCCAAACTTTGCTGGCCTAACTGTGCCAGCCTAACTCCAGGTTCGGATGGCGCTCTCAATCAAATTTCTCCCCAAAAATGTGCACAGCAACGAAGTACCTAAAGACTTGTTTTTCTCAGTATTTAGATAGCTGGACATCATTCCCAGCGACCTCCTCCGTATTAAGAGGTTTTAAAAATGAAAGAGAACATTCCAAACCCCACGGCGCAGGATGTTCCTGTCAATTCTACAATAGAGAGTGCGGCTGTGGTATCATTTCTGCTCCATATCACTACTGCGGAATACCCCTCGCCGGGAAAATGGTGGAGGAGTGCGGCTGACTGTGCTGCCGCTTGTCAATCAATCAAGAACTCGCCGAAAGAGGTAACTGCGGCCATTATTTCAGCCTCGTCCTAGGGGGACACGCCAGGCAAGAGTGGAAATTGTGAGCTGATTAAATGGGACTTAATGGGCAACATTTCTCACGGTGGTGCGGGCCGGCTGCAAGCCTTTAATTGTGTTAGGGATCAGCCGCGGCATCTAACAGATTGCAAGCATCATTATTGTTGCACTAATTGGTGACAATCAAATCAAGCCAGACCCACAACAGAACGCAATGGCGTGGCATGCTTGGGTGCTCCGGGGCGACCCTGGAAGAGGCTCAGAGCAGGCAAGGTTTGTCTCTTTCGCCCTTGGGGACTGTCTCCAGGTGCCCTTTCTGTGCTAAGCAGGAAAGATTGTTCATTAGTCCGGCCCGGAAACCAAATCAATTGTTGCCTCCTTCTCATTTGCCATTCTGAGGCACGGATGGGGTGCCTGGGAGGTTATGCTCGGCGGAAAAACGGTGGGAGTGGATCAGGCCTCCAGCTGACATTCTGTTGTTGCTTCAACCAACTGCGACTCCCGGTGGCTGGCGTTCGGTTCACATTTCTTCACAGTCGACGATTCACCCTGTGAACCCTTTTACTGAAATCTTGTACAACTCTCCTTTAGTAATGTCCAATCATTCCAAAGGTGTAGCAGATTTGTCATTGCTCGCCTGCCATAATTGGGTTGCCGCCAACTGCATCACACAAGCTACGTCCTCATGGTATCCAGGCGGCAAGGCTTCCTTCTTGCTGCCTTCTTCAAAGAGCAGCAGTCAGGCGCACTGCAGGGGATGGAGAGAGTGGATAGAGAGAGTTTCCCTCTCCCACAACAGGGGAGACATCCACTAAAATCGAGTTAGAACAGACAAGAGGAATTTTTTTTTACATGGTGTGTAATTAATCTGTGGCACTCCTTGCCACAGGATGTGGTGGTGGCATCTGGCCTGGATGCCTTTCAGAGGAGACTGGGCAGACTTCTAGAAGAAATGTCCATCGCAGGTTACAAGCCATAATGGATATATGCAACCTCCTGGTTTTAGAAGTAGGGTACCTCAGAATGCCGGATGCAGGGGAGTGGCAACAGGACAGAGGTATCTTGCTAGGAGAGGTCTGATAACATCTGGAGAGACATCTGGTGACAGACGGAGGCATCTGGTGGGCCACTGTGAGATACAGGAAGCTGAACTATTTGAGCCTTTGGCTTGGTCCAGCGGGGCTATTCGTATGTTCCTATGATTCCATTTACGGCCTGGTAGGATTTCTTGGCTGGGCACCCAAAAAATGCTCACTGGAAGGCAGTAGAGAGAATGCTGCAGCAGCCAATCACCCTCTTCCATCCCCTGGAGCTACTCAACAAGTCCTTGAGGTGGAACCAATCTTGCCCTGCCTGCTCCAACAGATGGAAAATGGTGGACACATCCAATATGGCGGCTTCGTCTTTGAAGACAAACTTTTAGTCTTCCTGGAGTGTTCTTGAGCACACTGTTTGGGAATCACTGGCCTATTTCAGTCAATGCGTGTTCACATCTTTGCGAGTTCTCCGTTCCAAGACAGAAGGAATTTTATTAATATTACACAACATTTTGAATGATTTACCAGACCCTGCACCCCAGCAGATGGTGTTACTTTTCTTGCTGTGTGCCAGCATCCCACAACCACCTGCGAACTCGAAGACCGACTGAGGTTATTCCGCGTAATATGTGGCAACAGATTGAGCCAGCCAGGTGATCTCGCAAATCGTGTTTCTGCACCATAAAGTACTCTAGTTGGGAAGTCGTTTTCATAAAGATAATGTCAGCAGAGAGGAGAAAGCAGCAGAGGTGCTAAATAAATGAACGATAGCTAAATTAGAGAATGATAGACGATGTGGGCGTATGTTAAGAAACCAAGGGAGAAGGTTGTGGCCATGATGGGTTTGACTTCAGTTTCCAAAATAGCTTGGCAGACACGGGAGTGCAGAGAAGAACTAACTTTTTTTTTTGTTCTCAGCAGAGCAATTTGCTAGTCTCCCCAAATCACCTTCTCAACCATCAGGCTTGTTGGCCTTTATGTTTAGGATGATCTCCATGATGCAACCCTGGCTGGCATTTCCAGAATCTCATCAACCCACCTTTATCAGGCGGGGATGATTGTGCATCTCTGTGAATCACTGAATTCTTTGCAGCTTCCTGCCTAGTTTCTCTCCAGCTTATGGAGATCACATTGCATTTCTTCCCTGTCTGCTAAAATCAGGCATGAGGCAGACCAGCCAACTTTGATATTCAAAAGCCCTCTTGAAATGACAGCAACTTAGAACTGGAAATCAACTGTGCAGCTCACAATACTATAATCATGGAATGTTAGTGTCTGGAGGGACCTTTGAGAACATCTAGTCCAGCCTTGTGCTCAGGGCAGGGAATTGCTACAGCCTCCCTGACAATTGGTTGCCTTTTTCACAAATGCACAAGGAAGAACCCACAAATGCACAAGGAAGATCAAACAGTTCCTTGATCTTTTGAGCAAGCCTGATTCAGGAGGAACCATCTCTGGGTTCAGGTTCCTGGGATTTCATTCTAGCTGCCTCAGCCCAGTTTTTGCACCATGACAGCTTTGTTGACTATAAGGTCTAAGCTGCTTCTCCCCATCTAAGTCCTAGCTGTCAGTCAAGGTCATGGGAACAATGCACCCTTAAACTCATCATGGTGCAAATCTTCCTTGCCACCTTTGCCCATCTCACTTGAGCAATTCCTCAGTGGGCCATGCCCTTTGCGCCACCCGCCATTTTCAAATGCCATCACCCATTATATTGGCTATCATGTTCAACACATCTGTCTGTGCATTGGTGAATATTAAGTGGGTTCTCTGTAAGCAGAAGCTGCAGTGAAAGTCTAGCACAATCCTAGCACAATCCTAGGCATGCCTACTCAGAAGTAAGTCCCACTGTATTCAGCAGGTCTTACTCCCAGGTAACTGTGTATACAGCAGCAGTTCCCAAACTGTGGTTCCAGGAGGACCCACCAGTGGGTCATGATCCAATTTTTGGTGGTTCACAAAGCTGATAGGGCAGATTAGGCTATGTGCATCAAGGGTTAAATGAGCTGGTATCTGTGGGGTCACTGTTACATATTCACCATTATAGCCCCATCCCCTCACTTGTATAAATCTGGCAGCATTTATACAAGCATTTATAAATCTCCAGGGCCTCTAAAAAGTTTGAGAACTACTGGTGTATAAGGCTACAGCCTTAGAGCCATAATTATTTTTTTTTCTTCCTTTCTAGTTACAGTACAAGCACCAGAAATAAATAAGTGAGTGGGTTGTGTAAAGGAAGATGAAGCGTTGTGTAAAGCTTGATTAGGCCTTCATCATTTTCCTCCCTGACAATTTTCAGACATGATTTCCTATTGCTGGCCTGTCAATCAAAATAAATTCTTTTCTGTGATGCTGTTAGTGCCTATGTAGGAAAAAAAAAAGAGATTTCTGGATTAACAGGCAGGTCCCTAACATATGAAAGTGAGAGCGCTTAATAAGATTTGCTGGTAAACACAGAACTCCTGAACACCCTGTATAGCCACATGGGGCTTACTGAGTAATTCACTTAGTAGAAAGCAAACCTGCTCTCTGTGATGTGAGCTTGGGGACAGATGTGAATATACTGGTGCACCACAGACTTGCTGAGACAACAGTGACTAATCACAGAGAAAAGGTGCAAGCAATACATCCCTACTAATGGGAGGGTAAAGCTCCAAGATGCCTTCTATAAGAACAGCTATGATGTCATCACCGTGGGCGATCAGGTGCTGCCTTGAAACCCAGACATGTACCTGGGGCATTTGTTTATGTCTAGACCACCATCTTTCTCAAGGTGCCAACTAAGAGCGCAATCCTAACCTGGAGTTGGATCGGCACAGTTAGCCCAGCAAAGTTTGGCTGGCACAAGGGCAACTGTAAAGCACAATTGGACCACTCTCGGAGTCAGGAAAACCAGCACACAGACATGCGCCATCCTCCCTGACTCTGAGAGTGCTCCAAACACGCATTATGGTGGCCCTTGAGCCAGCCAAACTTTGCTGGCCTCCCTGCGCTGGCCTAACTCCAGGTTAGGATTGCACCCCAAGGGAAAGTATGTAGCTCGTGTAATGTTAAGGTGACAACCCTATGAAGGTTTGCCAGGCGGTCAAGTCCCACTGAAGACAGTGCCTGCATAGTTTGTCCTGCATCAAAGTGGTGCTACAGAACAGTGTGTGCATGAACCAAAAATCAAAACTGCACAAGCCACCATTTTGCAAGTGACTCCACCTCCACCACCTGCCAATTTGTGTTAGTAGATCGCAAAGCTCTGCCCCCCCCTCCTTGAAGGGAGCTCTCAGAAGATTCAAGCCTGTCTAGCCCAATCAAATAAATTAATCTTCTTTCAGTGACTTGCCTATCACTAGCAGCTTATCAGTCTCCCTTCCAAAGGAATAACCTTCCTTATGAAGAAGAAAGCATCTCTTTTCATTGTGGCAGAGATAGGGAACAGCTCAGTGGTGTCATCTAAATGATTTAAGAACAGGTACTCACTTTTGATTGGCACGTGTCGGGACCCGCCCACCGGAAGTGACATCATAAGCCGGAAGTGATGTCATGGGAGGAAGTGACATGAAAAAGCCCTTTTTGAGGCCTCAGATGATTTTAAACTGACCCAACAGTTGCAACAGTATTCCACAGCACCCCCAGAACATGTTAAGGAGGCCTGGCATCATGTTAAAACCCCAGAGCAGCTCATTTTTCAGTGGCAAGGAAAGGAAAGGCTCCGCTCGCTGCCTGCCTGCCTGCCTGGCTGAACGTTCTCAATGCAGGCAACTCAAACATGCAGGAAATTCAAATGTTGCAGAGGGCAGAGTCGACGAGTGGGCGGGCGAATGGGCGGGGCCAGCTGTAATCCTAGAAACCGGTACTCGTGTACCCCCACGTACCCCCTGCATGACATCACTGGAACAGCTCCCCCCCAAACACTTCTGAAATCTCCCATACAGGAGCTACAGGTAAGAAATCACTCATTCCATTTGATTACAGCCCATCTGCAACCCCCCAAAGATCAGACTTGGCATCTTAGAATAAAGTTTATGAATCGTTCTGCCGAAAGAAAATCAGCCTTTTGAAATATATTTTGTGCAGGCCCAAGACAGAAAGCCTCCTTTTGAAACCCTTAATAAAATATAAGTGTTGGATAACTGGCGACATGCGTTTCTCTTTGAGAAAGTTTCATAAGCTTGGGGACTGAGTCTTGATAAGAAATATGAATGCATTCCGACATCAAAACCTTGAAGAAATGCAAAGCAGAAGAGTAAGACAGCTGGAGGTAGCTTGGAGGAGGAGAGCAGCCTGCCTTCCATACAGATGACTTGCACAGGAGAACATATTTATATCCTGGTAAATGGAGGCCTGTGCTGAAAGAAAAGTCTCAGGGCAGAGGAAGCAGCCAGCCATATTCAGGAATTTGGGTTTTGGAAACAAAATGGTGCCAGGTGACTAGGGGCTGACCACATGTGGCAAGGGCCTATGCCAGTGGTTTTAGACCAGGACCCACTTTATAGAACAGCATTTACATCAAGACCCACCGGAAGTAAGGTCATTAACCTGAAAGTGATGTCATAGCCGGAAGTGACATCATCAAGCAGGAAGTGCCATCACTGTGACGTAATCAAATGACCCTCCTGGAATGCAAGCTGGCATTCTGGGACCGCAGCAATGGCACAACCAGGAAACATCCCTGACAGAAAGCAGGATGAGGACAAAATATTAAAGCACTGAACTGAAAACCATTTTAAAAACACCGTACTTGAAAATTCAGTGTGAACACTCACAAAAAAGAATATAGCAAGAATCAGGTCTGCAGCTTCCAAGATGGCTGCTCTCAGCTTTCCGCGACCCACCTGACACCAGGTTGTGATCCACCAAGTGGGTTCCGACCCACATTATGAGAAACACTGCTCTACGCTGGTGGTTCCCAAACTGTGCGCTGTTGTGCTCTGAGGGCACCATGGCGAACACCCAGGGCACTATGGCATGTTTCTGGCAGCCTTCCCCGCTCTCCCAGGCACTGCCATCTTGGATCATGAGAGATCTCATGCAATCCAAGATGGTGGCACCCAGGAGAGCTGGGAAGAAAAGGCTGCCACAAACAAAAGGCTTTGTGACCACGATATGTTTAGGGACTGGTGACCCTTGCCCACTAGAGGGGCCACTTGGCTGGGTCAACTCCTCAGTGAAGAGTGGCAGCACCTAAAATGCCAAGGGTTAAAGAGGGACACACATACAGAACGTTCAAGTGCTTTGCATCAGGGTTTCCAGGAAATTGGCTGAACACCAACATGCACAAGGTAGGCAACAAGTGAGGAACAGTCGAACACAGAGGCTGAAATAGTTGTGGGCTATAAGATGGAGATTGTAAGAAATGAAAAAAAAAGCTCCACAGGATCAGGCCAAAAGCCCATCTGGCCCAGCATTCTGTTTCCCCACAGTGACTCATCAAGTGTCTCTGGGAAGCACATGAGTAGGAGACCAAGGAGCATTTATCTCTATGGATTTCTCCTCCGCAACCGCTATTCAGAGACATACCAGATCCCCAGTTTAAATCTCAGATCCAAAGACCCGAAGTCAAGGACTAAGCAACAAACTGTTTCAATGAACTGCCCAGCTCTCCCCCCCCCCCAAAAAAGCTCTGTAAAATCCATACAAGCAAAGGGGAGTAAACCTGTCTTCTCCTACAGCGACTAGAAATTTCCATGCCGCTGTCTGAAAGGTAGGCAGTTCGGAGATAAGTTGTTGGGGATAAAAAGGAGATATTTATAGCATCAATGTTTTTCTTATTCATAAATCAAGCCAGACTCGGAATGAAAATTCACTGTAAAAAACGCGGGTCCCGTTTTTGTTTTTTTTAAGTGGTAGATGTAGGAACAGAAGGAGGTGTAAAAAATGGCCCAATTAAAATGAATTATTCTACAGATGGAGCTTGTCTGCCTCCAGCTTCAACCGATGGTCCGGTTAGTGAGCCGGGGCCCACAAGTGACCCAAGGTGGGTTAAAGCAATGGCATCCTCATTTGTTTGTTGAAAAAAGATTAGCATTAATATTTAGGAGATGGCAAGAATCTAGAGCAATGGTTCCCAAACTGTGGGTCAGGACCCACCAGTGGGTCGTGAGCCAATTTCAGGTGGGCTGCGAAGCACCTAGAACAGCCATCTTGAAAATATGGGAAGATGGGATGCTGGAAAGTAGGAGGGCTGTGTGGGTTTTTTTTTGCTTGTACCAAGGTTGTAAATAAGCTTCCCCCCCTTTCTATTTGCTATTGGAAAATGGCTGAGAAATAACCCCACTTATTGCTGCGTTCTCATGAAAACAGCAGGTTCGGGCATCACTTCCGCCCATAATGCCACTTCTGGTGGGTCTCGGACAGATTGTTTTTTTTCTAAAAAGTGGATCCTGGTGCTAAAATCTTTGAGAACCACTGCTCTGGAGGAAAGGTGCCAGGGAGGATTGGACTCAGGTGTACTGCTAGCCCAAGCTTCAATTGTGCTTGTGTCGATAGTCTCATCTTGCCATTCCATTTTGGAGGATCCGCACCTGGTACCCATCACCCCATCTGCCTTTTATCAACAGATAAAAGGAAGTACTTTTTTACCCAGCGGGTAGTTAATCTGTGGAAGTCTTTGCCACAGGAGGTGGTGATGGCATCTGGTCTAGATGCCTTTAAGAGGGGACTGAACGAATTTCTGGAAGAAAAGTCCATCGTGGGCTATAGGCAATTAGTAGTAGGCTACTTCAGAGTACCAGGTGCAGGCATCTTGTTGTCTCATGCCTCCCTGGGGCACCTGGTGGGCCACTGTGAGATACAGGAAGCTGGACTAGATGGGCCTTTGGCCTGATCCAGCAGGGCTCTTCTTATATTCTTATGCCTCTGATCCTCTTTTCAGGCCTGTCCTCTGCAGCTCACACTCATCAAGAAATAAACTTTATAATGGTGAGAGGTAGTCTCAAAGCTACCTCAATGGCCTCAAAGCTAAGAGATTCTGTCCCCCCACACCAGCCATGTTCACAGGTATGTAGAAGCTGCTGCTTCCTCCTCGTGTTTTGGTGACTTAGCAATCTGGCTACCACCCCATTCTTCTCCTTTGGATGGTCAATCATTTTTTTTTGGGGGGGGGGGCATTGGCCTGTGCTCTAATGAGTATTCAAATGAGTACATCAGGTTTGTTCAGTCAGGGACAGATCCTGCCCCCAACACTGAGATAAAACGTGGGTCACTGATCCAGAAACTTCCAAACCTGTCTTACCCCATCCTCATCTCATCCAGCCTGCCCCAGATCATGCCAGTTAATTTCCTGGGTGCTACTGAAAATTAACAGTTGTGCGTGTCTCTTGGAAAAATCTGTCACATTTAAGCATCTAAATGGCACTTACCCTCCTACCGGCACTATATCACATTTCACAGCCAACCATGCTATAAGAATGGGCAATTAGTCATCTTTAAGGAGATGGTGAGTTTAATTCCACCCAATATAAAAATATCAAACATCGGGATCATAATTTCAAATGCTCTCTCTTCTATGTATTCTGACAATACTTAACCCTCTGACATTTCACAGTGATAAATCGACAACTTGGCTGCTTTGCTCAAGGGCACCTATCCCATCATTTCTATGAAAAAAAAAAGGAAGACAACTCCACATTGACCACAGTGAATACTAAGGGACTGTGATCCAATCATATCCAGTTTCCTATGATTGTGAGCCCCATCTCCCCTTTTGAGATAGAAGCAGATCATATATAAACGCAATATTGGAATTAATATTCATTGCCAATTTCCAGAGAACGATGGGAAAACCAGCATGAATGCAAACTGACATCGCAGTTGGATTAAGTACTGAACAACAAGGTGTAGAACAAGCATGGAGCTTTATCCTTTCAAAATTCAACATTCAGTTTCAAAAAAAAGCTATGGCAAATTCAACGAGTTCCAACATCACCACATCCTGTGCGACAGGAAACAGAACATGCCTCTATCCACTCTCTCCATCAAACATAAACTTTCAGGGGGCCTTACATAGGAGGAGCCACCACCACCATCCAAACTAAACTGCAGTCAGAGTGCAATCCTAACTTGGAGTTATGCCGTCCTCCCTCTATCCCATTTCTCCCTTCCACCTTCCCCTCGAAAAAAACCCATGCTGGCCATACGCAGCAAGTGTGGGACTGACTTACCTGGTGGTCTTCCTGATGTCACTGTGCCGATGCTTCTCTCTACATTGGACCAGAAATTTTCACGCTGGCACGATTGTGCATTACGGCACCAGATTCTTCCCTCTGTATCCTGCTAGAATCAGTGATGCAACAAATTACTAGGCTATCAACATAAAGACTGAATAGCTGCCCAATGAAGTTCGCTTTTTGAACTCTATCCTTGCTAGGATTGCTTTCTACAGTAAAAAAAAAAAAAAAAGCTCCAGGAAAGAGTTGTTATTTTTCAAGGTCACCAGCAAAATTCCAGATGGGGAAAAAGAATTTAATAATAGATGTATTTTCTTTTTTTTTTTTTCCTATTGGGGTTTAAGGCACAATTGTGTCTCATTACAACTTATTGGGAGAAATCTCAGTAGAGAAACTCCATCTATTATTAAAAAACACTCCGACCAGATATTCCGTGAAGACCAACTGGCCAGGTTGTGGTAGCCTCATATTGCTGTCATGTTAGCTTTGCTTACCACTACAGCGAACTATTTCTTCTCCCTAGTTCCAACAGGAGAAATGGGTCTTGGAAACAGCTGCATTTAAAATATCATTTAGGTCTATTGCTCTTAGGTGCCCCATCTAATTTCAGCTCTGAAAGTGGTTTTGCTCTTTCATTTTTGTGCAGTGATATATTGTGATATGTTGCGCACGCGCACCCAAACACACGCGCGCAAACACACACACTCAGGGCGCAATCCTAACCTGGAGTTAAGCTGGCACAAGTTAGGCCAGCACAGTTTGGCCGGCACAAGGGACACCGTAAAGTATGTTTGGACCACTCTCAGAGTCAGAGAAGCCAGAGCACAGATGTGCACCATCCTCCCTGGTGCATGTCTGTGTGGTACAGTAGTACCACTGTTGTGAGCCAGCCAAGGTCCAAATGTTGTTTCCCATGTTAGTACCATTTTATGAGTGGCCATGGGGAACATCCCGGCATTACTCCCCCATGGCATGCCTGCCCAAGCACCCCAGACAGTGATAAAAGGTAAAGGTTTCCCCACGACCAAATGGTCTAGTCGTGACCGACTGTAGGGGGTGGTGCTCATCTCCGTTTCCAAGCCTGTAGAGCCGGTGTTTTGTCCGAGGACAAGCTTCCGTGGTCATGTGGCCGGCATGACTCTACGCCGTAGCGCACGAAACACCATTCCCTTCCCACCAAAGTGGTCCCTATTTATCTACTCGCATTTAGGTGCTTTCGAACTGCTAGGTTGGCAGGAGCTGGGACAAGCAACGGGAGCTCACTCCGTCGCGCAGTCTTGAACTCCTAACCTTCCAGTCGGAAAGCCCAGCAGCAGCGGTTTAACCCACTGAGCCTCCACGTCCCCTCCAGACAGTGATAGTGCCTCCCAATTAACAAAAGGGGAATCTTCCACAGGGGTGGCAGCTTCTCCCATCCTCAGAACATACTAGGATGAGCTGCTTTATCCAGCCAACTCATGCTACCATCTGTGGAGCACTCAGGAATTAGGCTGGCCAGGTAAACCTGTTGGTCATGCAGCCTCAGTTATTACCTGGCCTGCCCCAAATCCTTTGATACCATCTCTCAGGTGCAACCCAAGTGCTGATAACCAATGCTGAAGACCCCCCCCCCCAGCATCAATATGAAATCTTATTACTGGGCTCGCCTTGGGTATTTAAAAGCACCCTTTGGAAAAAAAATAAAAAATGAGAAACTCGGCCAGCTCCTTAAAAATAGCCCCTTCCTTGTGCTAAATGGTGCTGCAGGAAAAGCTTCTTATATATACATTTCAAAAACCCTGTTGATGGAGGCTGTGGATTTAGCATGAGCAGCAAGAGAAGACGAGGATGAAGCTATATTAAAAAGAAGATTTGGAAAGAAAATTATTACATGACAAAAAGATAACACTTGTTCTCCCTCATTCCAAGGGCTTCATTTACCTGTCAGTCAACCCTTCCACAGATCCACTCCCTCCTGGTTCCCGGGCGAACAATGCACAACATCTTGTTCCCATTTCCCTAAATGGGGGCTTTATTTGCCCACATATCATTCCAGGCCTTGTTCATCCGTCAGGTGCTGGAGGGAGGCTGGAGAGTGACAAATGCAGTCAGTGGGGAGGGTGGAACAAGGATGGAACAGGCTTACTGCAAAACTTAATAACCTGCAAAACTTAATAACTTTGACACTTTTCACACGGCACTGGAGGGAAACGAGAGAGGGTGGGAAATATGTGGTAGTTGCTAGGTCTGAATAAGGGATAGAGCAGGTTCCCCCCCCCCAAAAAGGCCTAACAGAGCATTGTATTGAGTTTTTCTGGTCTCTCATGACCCTGGAATGTTTTTTTTCAGGGCGCAATCCTAACCTGGAGTTAGGCCAGCACAAGGGCCACCATAAAGTCTGTTTGGACCACTCTCGGTGTCAGATAGGCCAACACACAGACGTGCACCATCCTCCCTGACTCCGAGAGTGGTCCAAAAGCATTTTATGGTGGCCCTTTTGCCTGCATCCTGTTGCCACTGCCTTGTATCTGACATTCTGAGGTAAATTTCTGAGGTAAAAATTATGAGGCAAATAAAAAAAATTTGCTATCCTGTCTGTGGGGAGGGAGCTATAATAACTTGCTACTCAGTCTGGGCCTTACAGATGCGTATCTGTAAGACGTGGCCCGGGGTGGCGCGAGCCGTGGGTGCCAGGCAGCAGCAGGGCGGAGGAGCGCCATTGTGCGCAGTCCGCGCGCGAAACAGCGCGTTCTTCGGCCCTCCCGCCCTCCCTGGTGTCCGTTACACTCCGAAATGGAGTGTTTCCGGGTTCAGGGAGGTGTGTCAGAGCGACGCACGGGGGTGTGGTTTCGGCACCAGCCATGGGCGCGCTCGCGCCTCCATTCGGGCCTGGGGCCTCAAGAACATAAGAAGAGCCCTGCTGGATCAGGCCAAAGGCCTATCTATTAATTATAATGGGACCTACCTCTGAGTAGACATGCCTAGGATTGGGCTCTGCCTCTGCTTGTGAGTCCTATAAATCTTGCCCAAATTACCACCAGTGATGTCATGCAGGGGGTACGCGGGAGTACGCGAGTACCGGTTTCTAGGATTACAGCTGGCCCTGTCCATTCGCCTGCCCACTCGTCGACTCCGCCCTCTGCAACGTTTGAATTTCCTGCATGTTTGAGTTGCCTGCATGTTCTCAGAGCCAAGCAGGCAGGCAGGCAGCGAGCGGAGCCTTTCCTTTCCTTGCCACTGAAAAATGAGTTGCTCTGGGGTTTTAACATGATGCCAGGCCTCCTTCACATGTTCTGGGGGTGCTGTGGAATACTGTTGCAACTGTTGGGTCAGTTTAAAATCATCTGAGGCCTCAAAAAGGGCTTTATTCATGTCACTTCCTGCCATGACATCACTTCCGGCTTATGATGTCACTTCCGGTGGGCGGGTCCCGACACGTGCCGATCAAAAGTGAGTACCTGTTCTTAAATCATTTAGATGACACCACTGATTACCACCCACCCACCCCCACTCACAGTCCGACTAGTTTGATGAAATTTGAGGAGCCATTTTTAGCTTTGCTCTGGTTCTTTTCTGGAAGAAAAATGCAAGGCAATTAAGCCTTTTCAGGTCTGATGCAATCCCAATATGCTGAATATACCTAAGTTGGCTAAGCAGTATAGATGTGAATTGCAGCCTGTTCCTATTAGCTCACTTAAGCAGTGCACACTCAGCCAATTCAGAGTTGTCCCTTTCACTTAGGGTTCCCGTTTGAGTAACATACCTTGCCGTGTGGGAAGGAGGAAATATTAAAACGATCCCCTCCTTTTTTATAAATGCACTCAGTTTTGGCAAACAATGATGGATTATAGTAAGCACAAAACTCAAGTTGTGTTAGTGGCAGTGCTGCCTCCAATTTTACAGTATGCAAGATCAGCAAGGGGAAGTTTCTCAGGAAGGATAAAGGAGGACTGATTGCTGCCCAAAAACCCATGTGATAAGAATGAACTCAGAATCTTGCCAATAGGGGGTTTTGTGCAATGTTCATATGAACAGGTGTAGCAAAATGGGGGGAAGAAGCCTACCCAGGGTGCCAACCATAAGAAGGCACAAAGAGGATGCCAGCATTGTTTCCTCTTGTGCAGCATACGACACATTCTCCCCAAGTAGCAAAGGCTTCTGTGCTCTGCCATTCACCATGCCAAGAGCCACACTCATATCTCAGCAATGAAGGTGGGGGCAGAAAACCCTCCATGCTTGGGGTGGGGGGAAATGGCCAGTGCCCCTCTTGCATACTGGCAAGACCCTGGGTCCATGTGCTCTGGGGATGCCCTCTACCACAGCAAGCTGGCAAACCTCTCCGCAGTTCACTGTGCCTGCCACAGAACAGCGAGAAAATAAAATCACTGTTGCAGGGTGGATTAAGGAATCTCATCTTTCCCGCCATCGCTGACATTCTCAAGGTGCTGAGATCACCACATCTGGTGAACCACAGTCAACTTCTCCTCCCTCCAGCAGTAAAAGCTTGGCAACCCAGAAGTGATGTGATAACATCACTGCATCACTGCCAAATGTCCAGTTTTCCAAGCTCTGCACTGACATTTCAAACCCACCCTTATTCCTGGAAGCTCAGGAAAGCATACAAGCTTCTCCCCCCATGGTATCATTGCAACAACCCTGGGAGAACAGTAGGGTGGGCTGTGAGGTATTTAATTAACCCAAGCTCATCCACCTAGGGACGTGGTGGTGCAGCGGGTTAATCCGCTGCTGCTGGGCTTTCTGACCGGAAGGTTGGGAGTTCAAGACTGCGCAACGGAGTGAGCTCCCATCGCTTTTCCCAGCTCCTGCCCACCTAGCAGTTCAAAAGCACCTAAATGCAAGTAGATAAATAGGGACCACTTCGGTGGGAAGGTAACAGCGTTCTGTGCACTACGGCGTAGAGTCATGCCGGCCACGTGACCACGGAGCTTGTCCTCAGGAAAAACGCCGGCTGTACAGGCTTAGAAATGGAGATGAGCACCGCCCTACAGTCGGTCACGACTAGACCAATCGGTCATGGGGAAACCTTTACCTTTACATCCACCTAGTGGTGGGTTGAGAATGGCTTGAGATAAGCCTATTGCTCTGGTCTTCCCAAGGAGAAAAAGAAAATAAAGAACATGAAGAAAAATGGCTGCTTTTGGCAAACTAGCCACTCTGTGGACAGATATTGATAGATACTGAAGAGTACATGTTCATAAATCATCCAAGGATAAAAAAAATCACAGCCCTGTAAGGACTGATCTACAAGGGGTCATGAAAAGTTGAAGGTTTCAGAGAACACGCACAGACAGGCAAAATGTAGAGGAGAAGGGAAAAAATGGAACTGGCCTGCTTATAGACTTATCTTGGAGGTGAGCAATTTTTTTTGCAACATTTTGTTGTAACATGTTCCACTTGTATGTCATTACATAATGCTCAAATGCTGTGGGTCCTCTTCTATGTCTGTGCAAATCTTATGCAACTCCACCATGAAAATCAGCTTATCCTAGAAGCTATTGTCGTATATCTTCCCACCCATCATTTGCTGTGCACTATAATATTACGGTTAGTTTTTATCCTAGGTTAAGAGGAGAAAACACACACACACACACACACACACACAAAATTACATTTATCAGATGTTATTTCTCATCGTCACTGCAAGTTGACTTTTAATAGCAATTGCTTTCGATAGTCAATCTTGCATTTTGCAAGATGGGAGACTTGGTGGCGCAGCGGGTTAAACCACTGCTGCTGGGCTTTCCGGCCGGAAGGTTGGGTGTTCAAGACTGCACGATGGAGTGAGCTCCCGTTGCTTGTCCCAGCTCCTGCCAACCTAGCAGTTCGAAAGCACCTAAATGCCAGTAGATAAATAGGGACCACTCTGGTGGGAAGGGAATGGCGTTCCGTGCGCTACAGCGTCTAGTCATGCTGGTCACATGACCACGGAAGCTTGTCCTTGGACAAAACACCGGCTCTACAGGCTTTGAAATGGAGTTGAGCACTGCCCCCTACAGTCGGTCACGACTAGACCATTCGGTTGTGGGGAAACCTTTACCTTTATCTTGCATTTTGCATATGGAGTCTCCGATGCTAAGAGTTAGGGGTGTCCTTGCTGTTTTTATGACAATGCCTGGGGAAACAGCAAGCAGAATGCTTTTGCCCTTCCCTCTATTCTGCCTTGCTCCATTTTAGCCAAAGAAAACATACACATAAGGAGAACTTGATGGTTTCTTGAAGTGGGTTACACAACAAAGACATTTGCAGCGATAGAAGTTTTTTTTTGAAAAAGCCCTAGACTCAAAAATGTCCCTGAAGAATGGTTTGTCTGGCAGATCATTGATCCATTCCAATGTTAAAAGTTCAGGGCCTGGCGAAAGAACAAGAATGTGTTTTAACCTTCCTTTTGCTTTGTGTCTGTGATTAAGCTGACCCCGGTTATGTTCCAGTTTTTTTCTTCTTCCACACTTCATGCACAGTTCTAATGCCAGTGTCTCTCAGAAGGGCTGTTGAATTTTTTTTATTTTTTTTTGGTGCTGATCATCTTTCCAACATCCTGATCCTTTGCATGTCTACTCAGACGTAAGTCCCACTGTAGTCAGTGGGTCTCATTCCCAGGAAAGTGTGGCTGGGATATAGCTGAAATCCATCCTAAACTATGACACCGGTTGAACTAAACCGGCAGGGAGATTGACTCTTTGCTAAAACAGGCCATCTCATTGCCAGTGAACCTCAACATCAGAAAAATTGTGCCCTGTAGGTCCTAAAAGAAGGATGTATTTATTCCAGCTTAAGCTTTCATTGTGCTTCTGCTGAAAGGGATCATCTTCTGCAAAAGCTTGTCTTGAAACACTTGGAGAGCTATCCTAACCTGGAGTTAAGCCGGCACAGTTAGGCCAGCAAAATTTGGCCAGCAGAAGCGCCACAGTTATTACCTGTCCTGCCCCAAATCCTTTGATACCATCTCTCAGGTCCCAGCATCAATATGAAATCTTATTACTGGCCATCCTCTTCGACTCCAAGAGTAGCCCAAACACCCGTTACAGTGGCCCTTGCGCTGGCCATACTTTGCTGGCCTAACTCCAGGCTAGGACTGTGCTCACACACACTAAAAAAATATGCATAGTTCAGATTGGACCCATCAAAGTTGGACCCATCAAATCTATATTTCCGGTCAAGTCAGAACAATTGTCTGTTCTTAGTGCTTTGAGGGCACGAAGAGCCAACAGAGCCTCCAAATTGGCAAGGTCCTCGACACACATTTTTGCACATTTACTTTCAATCTGGAAAGAGACAGCGTATCAATAATGGATGTTTTCCTCGTTATTTATTGGTGGGCTGCCAAAGGCGAGGCATGCGTTTGCATATAGACAGCAATATCTCCATTAGCGAAAGGAGATAGAGAACCATTAACCCTGTCTGTCCTTACAATGACCATCAGGAAAGGATGGAAGCAGAGGGGAATGAGAGGGCAGAAAGAACGCTGTGCTTCTGTCTCTGCATCCGTGGCAACTCCACTCTTTCCTTAGTCCATTGGATAGATGAATAAGTTGGGTTTTTATGTGGCCGAGACAAAGTCAAATTTATTTTAATTCATTTTCTCCTTCTCTCACTCTATCAGAACCAGGAATTATCTAATGGAATTCTTGGTGGGAGATAGAGTCGACAAAGGGATGTTCTTTTCCCTCTCTCAAAACACCAGAACCAGGGGGCATCCGCTAACACTGAGGGTGGGGAGAGTTAAAACAGATAAAAGGAAATACTTTTTTTACCCAGTGGGTAATCTGGGCCATGGTGGATTGTGCAACCTCCTTACACTGGTGGTGGGCTACTTCAGAGTACTGGGTGCAAGGGAGGGGCAACAGGATGCAAGCATCTTGTTGTCTACTGAACTCCCTGGGGCACCTGGTGGGCCGCTGTGAGATACAGGAAGCTGGACTAGATGGGCCTTTGGCCTGATCCAGCAGGGCTCTTCTTAGGTTCTTCTGAGATTTAGAGCCCAATTCGATGGGCTCATAATGCTGCTGCTGCTGCTGCTCAGCACCAGCTCCAGATGTTGTAAGTGTGCCATAAAGCATGTTGACAGCACCTGGGAATGTGGGGGGGGGGGGCTAGGCCAGCACCAGTGGTGCTGAGCGTCAGCACCAGGGGACCAATGCAGCATCACCAGACCATGGTGAGTGTTGCCGTAGGGCGGCAGTGCAGATTTTGGGGGTGTGGGAAGGGCAGGGGGAAGGTGGGTCTGGGTTAGGGGAAGGGAGGAACAGCCCTAGGAGGGAGGCAGGACTGGTGGTGGCACTTGCAGCTTCATCCCCAACCCTCCTTGTCTGGCTTGGAATAGCCCCAGTTATTGGAAAACCTTGTTGGGCTTGGAAATAGCAGGCAGAGACTGGAGCAGCCTCATTGCAAGGTCTGCAGCTTTCCTCAAGGGAAGGGGACAAGCACCCCCTTCTCCCAAGGAGACTCTGGCTGCAGCTGAAGCCCCCACAGGAAGCAACAGTGGCCATTTCGCCTGGCAAAATTAGCCCGGCAGGCTTAGGATCAGTCTGCGGAATGCATTGCCACTTGATGATACGGTGGCTACTGGCGACTTGAATGGCTGGGAAGGGGAATTGCGCAAAGCCGTGAAGGAAAAGGCTATCGGTGGCTGCTAGCAATGATGTGATACGCACCATCTCAGTGTTCCTCTGACTCTACGTTGCAGGGGTGGAATGAGGGGAGAGAAGATGCTAGCCGGGAAGACAAATAGCCAGGAAGGCCGGTAGCAGCATCTGCAGAGCAGCTCAGGAAAGCAAACCAGCAGCAAAAGAAAGGACACAGCAGTTACCTCTTCCAGAGAGACTTGTATTTCAGCTTGCAGGGGCAGGCACAAGAACGGTCCACAAAGCAGCCCAAGGTCAGGTGCACAGGAAGTCTAGCTAAATAGCATTCACAGCAAACACCCCAGTAGCATCTTCTCTGCAGCCAGTCCACAAAGTAGCCATTGTGCTGGTGTCCCCCAATCAGGGCAGTGCTCTGAGTAACTTTCTGCATGCATGCCGGCACACAGGTGTGCTACATTGCCTTGATTTTGGCACCTTCTCCCTGCAGTTTCCCCAGCTGCAAAAATCAGACTCAGGCCTGGCTACATGGCCCAGCAAGAACATAAGAAGAGCCCCGCTGGATCAGGCCAAACGCCCACCTAGTCCAGCTTCCTGTATCTCACAGGGGCCCACCAGATGCCTCAGGGAAAATACAACACACCCACACACACACTAATCCCTTGTAACTTACTTACACTCTCTCACAGTGCAAGCCTAGGCATGTCTACTCAGAAGTAAGTCCCATTGTATTCAATGGGGCTTACTCCCAGGAAAATGTGTATAGGATTGTAGCCCCAGTTTCTTCCAAAACATCCCACTCTGTTTTATTGTGTTACTAGCTTGTCCTTACTCGGCGTTGCCTGGGTATTTATGTATCCCAAGCTTCTATTAGACAGGAATAGGAATGAATTCTATCTATAGTGTAAAATCAAAGTAATTTTATGTACAGGAAATTAAAAGTATAAGTACAGTATTAAAATTATAAAGTAAAATCTTTTACAAATTCACTATAATATTAATTTAACTCAGAACTTGATTATAAAGAATATTTTCAGTTTCACCTCTAGGAGCAAGAATACATAAATAAAATTCTTGGGTGAACCCACCCTTGAGCAAGCAACATAAAGTTGTCTGTGGGAGAAACATGGCAATCTCAAATCCACTCCGCAGTACTTAATAGACTGCCCCTGTGACTTGTTGATCATGATCGAGAATGCAAGTCTCACTGGAAATTGCAATCTCTTAAAGTGAAAAGGGAGATCTATCGGAATTAGTGTTATCCGTGGGATAAAAACTGTTTCACCCTCTCTCTTTCTTGTTCAGATAGTCGCTTCAATTACATTACCCAGCATCTTCTTGACACACAGCCTTGTGCCATTGCAAAGTTTTGGCGGGTTGAGTTTCCGTAGTAAAATAATTGGAGATCCCACTGTAAGTAAAAGACGATGTGGTGGCAGTGCAGCCGGATCAAGTGAGTTTAGGAAGTTTGATGGGAAATTGACGACTTCATAGGCATCTACTATGGTATCGATAGACTTGTATTCAGTGACTACGCTTGGTCACATGGCAAGTATTTGATTGGAGTCCAAGACTGGGGCATAATGATTTCTAAAAATTTCCAGAAGGTTCTACAGAGTTCTGTTCGTTCTATTCGACTACACTTGGGCTTAAATGTCATCGGGACTGTCACCAATCAGCTTAGCGACCCCAAAAATTATTAATTAATGTCAGTCATTTTGGACATTTTATTTTTCACCCCTTCTCACCCCCCCCC